>PJEM01005515.1:0-128642 GCA_004023845.1 Helogale parvula | reverse complement strand
GAGGGGGAGGGAGAGAGGGAGAGAGAGAGAGAGAGAGAGAGAGAGAGAGAGAGAGAGAGAGAAAGAGAGGGAGAGAGAGAGGGGATCTGGAGACTCTGTGCTGACAGCAGATGTGGGGCTCGAACTCACCAACCACGAGATTATGATATGAGCTGAAGTCGGACGCTTAACTGGCTAAGCCACCCAGATACCCTGAGACAAAAAGCTTTTGATCAATAGCAAGTTCAATATTTCCTCCTCAAAATGGCATCTGTGGGCTGAATTTCATTTACCATTTTCTTGTATTCAAAGTATTATGAATTACCTCAACCGGACTCATGGGCCCACTGTATCACCAGCACCTAACTCACAGTGGCCCCGAGACAGCCGTAAGAAGTCTTCCCTGTTCGTGACTGCCTGGCATCACCACGCCTTCTCTGAGCAAAACTCCACTTTTTTTTTTTTTTTTTTTGAGGAGACACCCCCTCCCACCTTCCGGGCCTGTGGTTTGGGTATCTGGCTCCAGATGCAGGGGTGGGAGAGTGAGTCAGGCCTGACTAAGTACCACATTCCACAACCAGCCCCCCAGCCCTCCCCCGCTTGGTTCTGCAAAGGGCACCTGACCCAAGTCCGTCCACCTTATGTCTCCTGACAACCTCTCTAAACCTTGTCACCACCACCTCCCCTAGTCCCTGTGTCAAACCTGGGCCTTTGACAGGATTCCAAAGAAAATCCAGCTCCTAAGGGAGTGAGACACGCTAAAAGCTGCCCACAGGAGCCACCTGTAGGAGAAGCGGCCTCTCCCGTGGTAACTACAGTATGTTCAGCAGGCATCCAGGACACGGGCTGGTGTCAGCGGACAGTATGTGCGCAAATGTGACTCCGCACTGGGATTAGCCAACATGATGGGCATTTTCATTAGTCACTGGCCTCTTGGTTCAATGATCCCTTTATTTAAGAAGCTCTGTAAGCCTCAAGTAATGACAGCTGGTAGACACATTTCCCAGGCTGGTGGGTGCCAGGAATGGGTCTGTGGAGCTTGTGTGGTAACATTCTTCAGCCTCTTTCCAGGGCTCCTGATACATCTGTTTGGGAAAAAGTGGCCTCAGATGTTCCCAGAATTCACTCTCCCTCGCCAACACCACCAACGGCCAAATTTAAAGAAATTCCCTGAGCCTTAGCCACTTCAATTGAAGTGTCCTTGTGCTGGAGTCTTTCTTTCTCCCTTTGGTTATTGATTTTTTCGCCCTCAAATAAGATATGCAGAATTGTTTGATCTTCAGCACCCACACTTTAATTCACTTATTCAAAAACATCTATTGTGCGGCTCTCAGTACGGGCAAGGGGAAGCCAAGGGAACTTGGCTTCTCTTAATTCGAAAAACAAAACAGGCACATTGCAGACAGCATAATGCAAGGACCTGATTTGTTTCACACATCCCCAGCCTCTGCCTGATGAAAGTGGAGGAAAGCTCAAGTATGACCAAAAAAGGAAACATGATTCAGCTTCCATAGAGGGTTTTCAAGTGCGCAAAGGGAAAAAGTGTGGGGGAGAGGAAGAAAAGAGGGAGGGAGGGAAACCCAAGAGTGGTGACGTGATCGACTGCAAAAGAGAAATGTGAGCCCAAGCCCATGCTCCTCTCCAGACTGTTCTGCTCCTGGAGAGCTATTTTCATGCTGATAAATAATGTAGCATCAAAAAATCTCTCTGCTTTGCAAAGAACATGGGAAATCTGGGATTTGATACTGTCAGCTACAGTATTCATACTCTGTTCAAGACCCACAGACACCTCTGAATACAGCTCTTCAGCTCAGCAGGGGAAACCATAGCCCTCTGACATCTCTATGTGTGCAACTGTCATGGCTTTGTGAGGAAGGGTGTGTGGGAAAATCAGGGCTGGCAACACAGTGCATGTTCACACACATACACGCACCCCCATACACACACCTCACACACATGCGTGCAGAGCACACACAGAGACCCACACAGTCACAGGCACACCATACACAACAGAATCCACACACAAACACCTCACACACGTGTGTGCACTACACGAGTCACACACATTCACATAGCCCCCCCCCAGTCACAGTCACACACACACACACACACACACACCCCTCAAACACTTCAGTCCCAACACAAGCCCCAGCCCACTGACCATTCGTACAGGAGTATGGAATCAGTCAAACAAGACAATTGTCAGGGGTATACAAACAACTTCTACTTAAAAGAAAAAGGCCATAAAACTGGGAAAGGTCTGCCAAATGAGAAACGCAAGGAGAAATTAAAATGTGTAAGCCTAGGGAAATAAAGACTGAGAAAAAGAGATGTTAGAAGAGCCGGTCAAGTCTGGATCTGGTTTTGTTTGGGTTTTGTTCTCTGAAGAGCATTCCTCAAAAGCTGGCTAACCCACTCTTGCTAAGGAAGAAATGGCATCCTGTTGGGGTGGGGAAACACTGGTGTCCCCCTTTCTCTGTGTGAATAAAACTTTCTACTGTACAGATTTGCCAGCCAGGCGCTACAGCAGCCACCAGAGGGCACCAGAAAGTTCTGTCACACATTCAATCAACAAATATTTTTTAAAGAGAATTTCTTCAAGATTTGTATTTCTATAAATACAAAAGGCCACCACGAGCCCCCCATGCATCCAACACGGGTGTTTATTCTGCAACTCAACCACTGCATACCAATAAACAGCACACGAAGGAGGCGGGAGACTTCCAACTTCTCAGAAGCCACAAAAACTATGCTCTGAATCATGTGATTTGAAGTGAAGAGAGAAAAACTCAATTTCATTCCCTCTTGTTCCCTAGTTTCCTTTCTCCTACATGCGCTCTAAGTTAGTATCAGATGACTCTCTTTTATCCCAGCCAACAATGGAGTCCACAGAAGACACCTCACACCTCAGACCAACCTCGGCCAGGAACTAAGCACATAGTGGCTGGCGCCCCCTGGTGGGAGGACTGGAAAACAGTACCTTCTACTTGGCAGGCAGCATGTAAAAGGGGCTCACTCCATACCATCCTATCATCTCTTTCCTCCCCGCTATTGTCGGCTACTTTTCAAATTTGGGCACATCTCTTCGTTCTAATCTTATCTTCAAGGAAACTTCCAACAAGCACTTAAGGTATCAACTGTTAAGGTGGCCCGTATTCTTCAGAACTTGACTTGTGTTCCCAAATGTCATCACTTCGGGCTACTGGACTCATACTAGGAACCATGGCTTCACACCTGGGGAACCAGAGGACACACAGGTTTGCAGAGGCAAAGGAAGCAATGGGGGATGGGACTGTTCTCAGAGAAATGCTTATAAACTGATGCCTGGAAGGTAAAATGTCATTCATCTTCCCACCGTTATTTCATGCCCAAGCCTTCCTAGTTTTGTTTTCTCAAACCTCTATTTAAGAACAGTTTGAACGTAGCCATAGAAACATAACATCTTGCAGTTGTTAGGAAAGAAAGCAAGACTCACAGACAAAAATAATTCAGCAAAGAAACCCCAGGAGAGGCATTCTATCTGCTCTGTGTAAATGTAATACAGTATATGGGTATTCATCTACAGAACAGGCTGGACAATGTTCCTCAAACATTTACTTTCCTGAAACCATGTTATCACTAGGGAAAGAGCCATAAAACTTACTTTCTAGCAGATAAACAGAAGCCTCTGCTAGTTAATAAGTTGCCTACCTGGCCAGAGCCACTCTGGAAACGACTGGTAATTTTGTTTCTTCCGCGTCAGCCAGGTGCATCCCAGCTCTGCCATTTACTAGCTCTGTGGCCTTAGTTTCTTAACATTTTCCAGGCCTCAGTGTATCTACTGGTAAAATGGAGATAATAATATCTACCTCATGGTGTCTCGAAAAGGACTAAATGAGATAATTTTCATTGGCTTCAGGATCTCTGACCCTCCTAAGTTTAATATATTATATATATGTGTATTTTCATTTGGAAAAAGTCTACAAACATTTGATCATAAATAATCAAGGGATCTGTGATCCAAAGGAGTGTTAAGTGCTGTTGCTCTCAAAGCAAAGCATCTTTATAAGATTCCTGGGGCTCCCTTCCTTACCAGTGACATACCGTGCTGTCAGGCTTCTATGGGGACATGCGGTATGACACAAATGTATGGGTTATATTAGAAACAGAACTGGCCTGCTTTCAGAAAATAGCTATGACTCTAAGGTTTCCATGTCCTAAATCTAAACAAGCCAAATATAATGTCTTCTGCCTACACTGTTATTAATAGCATTGGCAGCAGATATACTGTAAGTTGGTCAAGTCAAAACTGTACTATGTGCAGCCCCCCCCAAAATATGTATCCACAGTATCCTTAACAGTGTGAACATGAAAATGAAAAAGTGTCAGAGTAAGGAATTCTTTAACTCTCCAAAGTTACCAAGCCTCTACAGATAGAGGAGCAGGCAGACAAAGGGCAAGTAGAGGATAATAGTCAATCGCTTGCTCTCCTTATAGAAATCTACAAGGACTTTATATCATAGCACCATAAAAAAGAAGGTTGAGACGGTCCATGAGACGCGTATGTGTTATAAAGCATGCAGATGACCTGAGAGTACTTGAAAGCACCACTGTTTCCATACAGGAAGCTAAACTGTTCAAAGCGAAACCTTTAAGTGGACCGAGATTGACCTATGACAGTGTAAAATCTGTGAGATGAGCTCTAGTGTGAATGTTCTCTTTTTTCCAAGCTCCACACATCCCCCTCCATTCCCGAAGTCACCTCCACCTGTTTGATTCTTTGGCAAACGCCCTGCCCCCTCAATACTCAGATTTTAAACATTTAAAATAAGAATGGAAAGACCTGTTCACCACCTTCCCTTCTTCCCAGCTGCTGCAGTCATGAACATCAAGCTGTGAGGTTTCAGTAGGAACAAGATTCACCCCAGACACGGGAGGCACCACATCAAGACTGAGGGGAAGGTTTTCCAATTTCTTAATGCAAAATGTGAGCCGGCATTCCTTTCCACAACAGATAAACTGGACTGTGCTCTACAAGCACGAAAAAGGACACTTGGAAGAAACTCAAAAGAAAAGAACTCATTGCACAAATTTCAGAAGGCCATCACTGGTGCATGGCCAAGAGGAATCAGAAATCTGAAATTAGGAAGGCTCAACGAGAACAGACCATCATGGCTGCCAAGGAAGCAAAAAAGGCTAAGCAAGCACCTAAAAAGGCAGCACTGGCTGCTGCTAAGGCTCCCATGAAGGCAGCATCTGTGTAAAGACTGTGAAGCCTGTGAAGCTTTCCGCACCTTCAGTTGGTGGAAAACGCGAAGTTGGTGGATCGGATTTTTAAATAAACATCTATTAAAAAATGAAAAGAGAAAAAGCATCAAGTGTTAAATATAATGAAAGAGAGGTTATATTCTAATACTCAATATTTTATTTATTTATGGGGCGCCTGGGTGGTTCAGTCAGTTAAGCCTCCAACTTCGGCTCAGGTCAGATCTCACGTTCCTGGGTTCGAGCCCCGCGTCAGGCTCTGTGCTGACAGCTAGCTCAGAGCCTGGAGCCTGCTTCAGGTTCTGTGTCTCCCTCTCTTTCTGCCCCTCCCCTTCTCATGCTCTGTCTCTCTCTGTATCAAAAATAAATAAATATTTTAAAAAATTTTTAAAAATATTTTATTTATTTATTTAGTCAGTGTGGAGCCCAATGCAGGGCTTCAACTCACAATCCTGAGATCAACACCTGAGCTGAGATCAAAAGTTAGATACTTAACTGATTGAGCCGCCCAGGCACCCCTAACACTCAATTTTTAAAATGCTATTACAATCTGCAGGAAGAGAAAGGATTAATGCAGGCTCTCCTTAATTTACAGTGTGGTTATATCCTGATAACATCATTATAAACTGAAAATATCATAAGTTGAAATGTATTTAGGAGCACCTGGGTTGCTCAGTTGGTTAAGCATCGGACTCTCGATTTTGGCTCAGGTCATGATCTCACAGTTCACAGGATCAAGCCCAAGTAAAGCGCAGAACCTGCTTGGGATTCTCTCTTTCCCTCTCTCTCTCTGCCCCTGCCCTGCTCTCTCTCACAAAATAAACATTTAAAAAAATGAAGAAAATTTATTTAATATGCCTAACCTACTGAACACCATAGCTTAACCTAGCCAACCTTGAACATGCAAAGTACACTTACACTAGCCTACAGTTCGGCAAAATCCTCTAACACAAACCCTATTTTATAATAAAGCATTGATGTCTCAAATGGCTCAGTTGGTTAAGTGTCCAACTCTTGTTCTCAGCTCAGGTCTTCATCTCAGGGTCATGAGTTCAAGCCCCACACCGGGCTCTGCACTGCATGTGGAGCCTACTTAAAAACGAAAGTAAATAACAAGATCATTAAATATAATATGTTATTCTGGATGGGATTCTGTAATAGGAAATGGATGGCAGATAAAAGCTAAGGAAATCTGAATGAAGTATAGACTTTAGTTAATATACCAGCAACAGTTTCATTAATGTAACAAATGTACCATACGAATATGAGATGGTAATAATCAGGGAGACTGAGAGTGGTATTGACAGGAATTGTCAGTAAGTCAGCTGAATTTTTCTGTAAACCTAAAACCATTCTAAAATAAAACATTAATTTAAAACACACCTCTCCCTCAAAAGAAAACAAAAAAATGGTGCGAAAGGGTTATCAGATTTGTGTGACACAATTTTGTCACTCATTAGCTGTGAGACTTTTAGCATGTTGTTTAATCTCACTCTACCCATTTCCTCATGTATAAAATAGGAATTTAAAATTATACCTGCCTAACAGGGTTATTTTGAGAATCATTTAAGTTAACGCCTGTAAGACATTAACATTTTCCTAGCACATAGCAAGCACTCAAGAGATGTTAGCTGGCCTCATCATATAAAGAAAACTCACAAGAGACACCTGGGTGGCTCAGTCAGTTAAGCATCTGACTTGGGCTCAGGTCATGATCTCACGGTTTGTGGGTTCAAGCCCCGTGTTGGGCTCTGTGCTGACAGCTCAGAGCCTGGAGCCTGTCTTCAGATTCTGTTTCTCCCTCTCTCTCTGACCCTTCCCTGCTGGCACTGTCTCTCTCTGTCTCTCAAAAATAAATAAAAAACATTAAAAATTTAAAGAAAACTCACAAATAAATATGAAAACAATATCTCATTACAAAATTGGCAAATAGAAATAAATAAAAAAATTATAGATGGCTAGTAATATATGGGGTAAAAGTTCACTCTCATCGATAAGGACCAGGGGCACCTGGGTGGCTCAGCCGGCTAAGTGTCTGACTTTGGCTCAGGTCATGATCTTGCAGTCTGTGGGTCTGAGCCTCGCATCGGGTTCTGTGCTGTCAGCTCAGAGCCTGGAGCCTGCTTCGGATTCTGTCTCCCTCTCTCTCTGCCCCTCCTCCACTCATGCTCTTTGTCTCAGTCTCAAAAACAAATAACCCCCGCCAAAATTAAAAGAGATTAAAACACACACACACACACACACACACACACACACACACACACACACCCCCCCCCCCCCCCCCCCCCCTTCAAAGAAACCCCAAGCAGCCAAGACAACCTTGAAAAAGAAAACAGTTGAAGGACTCCTACTTCCTGTTTCAAACTTACTACAAAGTTACAATAATCTAAACAGTGTGCTCCTTGTATAAGGACAGACATACGAAAGCCCAGAAATAAATCCTCACATATATGGCAGAATTATTCACAACAGTCAAAAGATGGAAGTGACCCAAGTGCCCAACAGACAAATGGATAAAGAGAATGTGAGTATACATATCGGGGAATATTACTCAGCCATAAAACAGGAACGAAATTCTGCTCCACTATATGCCAGAGATGAATCTTGAAGGCGCTGTGCTAAGGAAGCCAGACACCAAAGGACAAAGGACAATATGGTATGCTCCCAGTTACAGAAGGGACCTAGAGCAGGCAGAGACAGAAAGCAGAATAAAGGTTACCAGGGGTCAGGGGAGGGGAGGCTGACGAGTTACCGCTTAATGGGAGCAGAGTTTCTGTTTGGGATGATGAAAAAGTCCTGGAAATGGATAGTTGTGATGGTTACGCAACATTGTGAAGGTACTTAATGTCACTGAGTTGTATGCTTATAAATGATTCAAATGGTGAATTTTATGTTATGTATATTTTACAATTTAAAAAATGTACAAAACAAACAAAAAATCACCAAGAAACAAAAAACATAGACCACAATAGCCAAAGTGAGCTTTCTCAGAAGATGGGCTTCCATGTTCCATGGCCATTTGGGATGCAACCAGTTCATTTCCTTGACCTTGGGCTAACAAATTCATATACCCTGTGGCCCCCTCTGCCAATGAGCCAGCTCAGACGTTAGATAATCTGCTTGCAAGCCCAGGACACCAGTAACTGAGCCTTCCCTGTTTTCTTTTTCTCTTCTTGATTTTTAATTTATTTTTTATTATTTTTTGTTTTTTTAGAGAGCGAGAGAGAGCCTGCATGCAAGCAAGGGAGAGGGAGAAGGCAGAATCTCGAGCAGCCTCCATGCTGTGTGAGTCTGACGCTCACACACTCACAACACACGCTCACCACTGTAAGACCATGACCTGATCTGAAATCGAGTCAGCTGCTCAATGGACTGAGGCACCCAGGTTCCCCTCTTCCTGATTTTTAATACTGAAGCATGAACCCGCTGGGAGCTGTGGCATGGATCTACATAGGGGTAGGGCAGTTGATCGTGGAATGGAAAAGAAGGAAGAAATTGTGGAACAAAACTACACCTGAGCCCCCTCAGAGTTTCAGTCCTTAACAGACCAACTCTCTTACCTTTTAATGACTTTCAGAGAGAGATTTTTCTTCCCTTATTAGCTTTTCACTATTTGAACTGCCCCTATGCTAGAAGTTGTGATAGCTAAACTCAACACACACACACACAAATCCCCCTGTCATGCGATTCAAACCATTTCCTTTTTTAAATTTTTTTTATTGTTTGTTTATTTTTGAGACAGAAAAAGCTAAAGCATGAGCAGGGGAGGGGCAGAGAGAGAGGGAAACATAGAATCTGAAGCAGGCTCCAGGCTCTGAGCTGTCGGCACAGAGCCTGACACAGGGCTTGAACTCACGCACCTGTGAAATCAGGACGGGAGCTGAAGTTGGACACTTAACCGCCTGAGCCACCCAGGCACCCTGTCAAATCATTTCCTTTTGTGCTCACTTCACTGGAGATGGAGCCATTCAAACATGGGCATTTAAAAAAATTTCTATAGCAAATGGGAACTTAAGTGTCTTTAAGGACAATATAAACTGTACTGGGTTTCAGATATATAATTCTCAAGGTTCACTTATTTTGAGTCATGTTTTCCGGTGTCTAAAACTTCAAAGCCAGTGCTTCCCTTTTCATGTCAGGGGCATCCATCCCACAGTGACTCGTCCGTCAAGAGGCACTTCAGTTGTCCTGATTTCACAGTTCACTAGAACCTGTAGAAACCGCATCTAATTCACATATCAGAAAGGTGCACGGGAAAAACACTCAAAACCTCAAACTCGTCCTGACTTTGCCACTGTCCTATTCCATTACAATATATTCCAAATGCGAACGAAGACTGGTCTAGAAATCCAATAAAAATTGACAGCAGGTGCATTTCTTACATTCCAGGCAGACAAGCTCAACAAGCAGCAGGTGAGTTAGTTACACACCACGTTCCCTAGTGACTAAGAGGCTTTGTTTATGTCATTCAAGTCTCTCCACAAATTACGTCTTGTTCTTAGAAAACCCACCCTGGCCACATTAAAAAAAAAAAAAAGAAAACCACCTAAGGAATCACTGATTTCAAACACTCCTCCAAACTACCACATTCCCAAACACATGTCCATCTGCTTGATAGTGCATCTTTCTGGAAAATGGAATTTAACTGAGGGGAAAAAATTAACTTGAAAAAGTTATTGCCTTGCTGAATTAGGACACAAGTCAATCTTCCCTTCAGAAAAGACCCTGCATTTTTCAAAAATGTACATCCCAAAGAACCTAGCATAGCATCTAGTTTATAGGTACATGTAAATGTACTTATAATAACTCAGGCTCTACACTAATAACACACACCACTTCAAAAAGTAGTTAAGTAGCCTGAGTGGCTCTGTCGGTGAAGCGTCCGACTCTTGATTTCGGCTCAGGTCATGATCTCACTGTTGCAGGATCAAGCCTGGCACTGGGTTCCATGCTGAGTGTGCAGCCTTCTTGACATTCTCTTTCCTTCTTCCTCTGCCCCTCCCCTGTGCACGCGCTCGCTCGCTCGCTCTCTCTCTCTCTCTCCAAAAAAAAAAAAAAAAAAAGCAGTTAGCTTCCTGAACTAAGTAAATGGTCTCACTGGAATTACACCCCGAGTCAGCCTCACTCCACAGCTTCTGTTCCTAATCACCCTACTGTGCAGCCTCCCTGAAGAAATGAAGTGACATTCCCCTACCTTTTACCAAAGTCAGCAAGTTTGTTTCCTTGGGTTTGGGGAAGGTAGACAGCTACGATTTTCAATAATAATGAGTATTGGGGCACCTGGGGGGCTCAGTTAAGTGTCTGACTTTTGGTTTCCACTCAGGTCATGATCTCTCAGCTTCATGGGTTCAAGCTCCTCACTCTAGCAGCTCCGAGCCTGCTTGAGATTCTCTCTCTCTCCTCTCTCTGCCTCTCCCCCACTCAGGCCATCTCTGTCTCTCTCAAAATAAATAAGCTTTAAAAAATGTTCTTTAATTTTTTATTTATTTTTGAGAGAGCGTAAGCAGAAGAGGGGCAAGAGAGAGAGGGACAGAGGATCTGAAGCAGGCTCTGGTGCTGACAGCAGTGAGCCTGATGTGGGGCTTGAACTCATGAACCAGGAGATCATAACCAGAACTGAAGTCACAAGTTCAACCGACTGAGCCACCCAGGCGCCACCCCCAAAATGTTCTTAGTCATTAAAGAAAATAATAATAATGTGTATTACCTTGGGGCGCCTGGGTGGCTTTGTCAGTTGAGCATCCGATTCTTAATTTCAGATCAGATCATGATCTCACAGTTGTGGGATCAAGCCCTGAGTGGGGCTCCACACTGAGCATGGCGCCTGGTTGGGGTACTCTTTCTCCCTCTCTCTCTCTCTGCTTCTCCCCCACTCACTCTTTCTCTCAAAATAAATAAACATTAAAAATGAGTATTATCTTAAAATCAAACATTTCATGTACATCCATACTTATTTATATTTCACAATGCAGCTCTGTCACGAGAAATTTATCTGGTTAATTTTAGCGCTTGGTTAAGTTATTCTGAAATATAAATTGTGAACATCCTGAAACATAATTTCTCCCTCAAAAGCCAAATGCCAGCAGTAATGCTTTCCTTGTGAGATTTCAAGTATTCATTTACTTTTTTAAAAAAAGGAACAATAGATTTTGAAAACGCAACTGAAAAGGCTTGAGTAGGAGAATGTCCTTGAGGTCAGCCTTATCCACGACAGCCATGTGTCCGGCAGGAAATCTGCAGCCGAGTGACACTGACAATGAATCCCCCATTTTCTCAGACCCTGGAGACATTTGTGGCTTGTACATCTAAATAAGGCAGGGCTTGGACAGAGGGCATACTTTTAGCTTTTCATATTACAGGCATGGAATCTCATATTTCTAGTCTTTGACCTGATGCATGCCAAGCACGTTATGAGGCGAACTCCTTCACTGCACACTGATGAGACCAAATATCCTGTCACTGCCTACATGAGTTTATTTGTTTTTTTTTAACTTTTTATGTTATTTTTGAGAGAGAGAGAGAGCACATGAGTGGGAGAGGGGCAGAGAGAGAGAGAGAGGGAGACACAGAACCCAAAGCAGGCTCCAGCACAGAACCGGACACAGTGCTCGAACCCATGAACCGTGAGATCATGATCTGAACGGAAGTCAGAGGCTGAATCAACTGAGCCACCCAGGTGCCCCTATGTGCTTCTTAATGTATTAAACTGGGCTATATTCCCAGGTGAAGATTAAAGATGGGCTTCTATGTTGATCATAGTTAGTCAAGCTTTGCTAAATATCGAAGGTGCACGTAAGAACCTCACTGAAGAGACAGACCCTCTCTCGCCAAGCCACTGGGTAATCTAACAACTGAGAATCAAATTCCTCACCCTAACAACTGAACCTTACACGGTAAGGACTGGGTTCAGCATGCTACCAGTGAATGATCCCAATATTTGCTTTCAATTACACTGTAAACCCTGCCACATGTTCACAAAGATTAGTTGATTTTTATCCTTAGGTAAAACAATACATTGCTCAAAGATAAGAACTATAACTTGTATATTGTACACACATGATTTTATATCACCTTCAGAACAGCCTATGAAGTGGACATGGTTTTCATTCCCACTTTACAAATAAGGAAACAGACACAGAGAGGTTTAGGAACAGATAAAAGATCTCCAACTGTTAAGGAGCAGAGCCTAGAATTAAACCCAGGATTATGTGCTTCCAAAACTCTTAACTTCATCTCAATGTTACACCGTGCCTCAAGTTTGTTTTTGAAAAAGGTTAAATCAACTTTGGCAATTTCCTTTTAGTAGGTACCAAGCATTGCTAATTCAGATTTCTCCCTTATGCAGAAGAATTAAAGGGAAAAAAAAGTGGGATGTGGTCTGCCAGCTGAAACAAATGTTTGCTTCCTAATCCCTTACTCTCCAGGGGGAGGCAGCTGCAGCTGAGCTCAGGAGTCAGACAATGGGAGGCCGCCTCTTCCTAGCTGTGTGACCTTGGAGAAGTCACTTAATCTCTCTGTCCTTCAGTTTTCTCATCAGTAAAACAAGGGCAGTAACAGAAACGAACTCAATGTTCTTGGGGGTTAAATAACAGAGTACTTAAAAGATTTTTGCACATTTTACATGCTTGTACTTAAAAGAGTGTTTCTCCACATTTTACATGCTTGATAATTCTCAGCTATTCATATGATTAATAAGCTGCCTGAACTAAGTTTAGTGTTCAAACATAAACATCAGGAGCCACAACTAACATGCCTATTACTTAGATATTCAGAAAGCTACTTTGCCTTGAAAAAATGATCAAGGGGCGCCAGGGTGGCTCAGTCCTTAACCCTCTGATTTCAGCTCAGGTCATAATCTCACTGCTTGTGGGTTCGAGCGTGGAGTCAGGCTCTGTGCGACAGCTCCCAGCTTGGAGCCTGCTTCGGATTCCGGATTCCGTGTCTCCCTCTCTCTGCCCCTCCCCTGCCTGCTCGCTCGCTCGCTCGCTCGCGCGCGCTCTCTCTCTCTCTCAAAAGTAAATAAACACTAAAAAAAGAAAGAAAGAAAAGATGACCAAAAGCCCTCCCATGGCACAGGCTGCTGTATGTCAAGGCCAAGCGTATCCTTCTCAAACGAAAGAGCTTTGTCATTGGCTGAATTTAAATACAGTATGAGTTCCTCGACATTACCTCACCTCCAAGATACACGCACGCTCCAAAATTAATTTTAAATTAAAAGGTTAACTATTGTTTGGGTTCTCAAGTAGTTATCAATGCATCCTCTCTGGCGAGAAGCATGGCCACCTTACAAACCGTGCAACTAATTTGCTCTACATCACGTTCTCTAAAAGTGTTCCTTCGCAGCTTGCATTTCAGTTATTTGGTGTCCCCAATTGTTGTTGTCCCAGAACAAAAGCCTAATTGCTGCTGCTACAATACAGCCCTTTTTCTGAGATCATCACGAAGCCCTCGGAGCAAACAAGAGGGAGTTCTCATGAGCCGCAAGCACTGCATCCAAATTCCTGCACTCCAAAGGCCAACACGAGCCAAATTATCGGAGACTCGAGCCCCTTTCTAATATCTACACTTCCCTGCAAATAGCTGTCTCGCGAATATTTCAGAGCCCTTTAGGACACGTGTGTTTTCCTGCCTGGACGAGTTCGAAAAACTCGGGGTCCCCTTCTACCCGCGAAGCGTGGACAGGCGCAGGGCAGCAGCCCCGCCTGGGCGCGATTTTGCCGCGGTGGGGTCGTGGCCGGGCGCCCCCGGGCCCCGCAGGCCGAGGCTCGGGGCGGAACGTCCCACCAGGCCCACCCCGGAGCCCCTGGCCCCCCGCGGGCGCAGGCGGGAGCCCCACCTTCCCGGCCCCCGAGGGACCGGCGCCGTGCGCTCCCATCCCGGGCTGGCACACACACCCCCGAACGGAGGCCCCGCGGAGGGCTCGGCACTCACGCGCTCTCTCGGGCTGTCGGGGGCCTCTCCCCGGCCGGCTCCCGGCCCCGCGGGCTCTGAGAGTGCGAGGCTCCCATGGCTCGGAGCTCTGCGCCCCGGCTGCGGCGGCCCGTGCTCCGCGGCGCGCCGGCTCGACCGGGACCCTGGGCGGGGAGGAGGCGGCGGGGCGGGGGAGGAAGGGTGGGGCGGAGGGCGGGCGGCGGTGTGGAGCCCTGCTCAGGGTCCCGGCCGCCGGGAAAGCCGGCTAAAGGGCGTTGCTCGAGACGCCGCCAACTTCGCCGCCAATTGCAGGGCTCGGCCTGCGCCGCGGCCGGGGACGCACGCCCCGCGACGCCGCCGGGAGATGCTGAGCGGCCGGCGGCGCTGCCGGAGGGGCTCGAGCCGCGGGCGCCGCACTCCCAGCCCGGGAGCCCCTCGGCGGCGGAGGAAAACAGGTGGAGTGGGTGGTGGGGGCGCCCCCGGGTCCTCGTGGACGTGGAGATGTCGCTGTTTCTGCCTTCCCGGCCCGGGGCGGTCGGTGGCGCCTGGGGAGCCCCTTCTCCAGACCAACAGGGAAGAGGCTCTGCGGGGAAGCACCGATAGGGGGCGGTGTGTTTCGGGATCCCGAGACCGAGGCTGCCTTCCCGCGCGGCACGGCTTCCCCGCAGCAGCTTCTCTCCGGACTGAGGCCGGGGCTGAGCTGCGCAGAAAAATGGGTTCATCCTGCTTGTGCCCCCGACCAGCTGGGTGACTTGGGACAAATAACTTCACCCTCTGCGAGTCATCTGTAAAATGAGGTAGTATGTTCATTTTTACCTCTTATGCCCCTTCTGGTTCTGACATTCAGTTTGAAATGAATTCTCCTCCAAACTCTCTCTTAGGGAAAAATGCACCCTTTCCCTCCCATTGCGCCTGTGATCCACTTAATGATACACCTAATAACTCCCTTTGCATAATAATATTTCATGCCCTCTCTCACCCATTCCCACCTCCTACATCCCTCCTCTCCAGCCATCTCTACACCGTATCCCAGCGTTTTGTTTTGTTTTAAAACCAAGATTGGAATGTCCTTTTGTGCTAACACCTATTTATCCTGCCAGACCAACTCATACCTCCCTTCTATAACTCTATCCTGGATCCTGATAGTACATCTTTGTTTGTTATTGTCGGTCTCTTTCATTAAAATGTAAACTCTGCGAAGCCAGGGAGTTTGTTTTTTCACTGTTGCCCCAACACTGCCTGGTGCATAGTAGACTTTAATAATTGTCGATAAGTGCATTTATCCTACACTCACATTATCGTTTTCCTTCACAGTGTTCCTACACCATGTGTTAATTCCTCTAACAAAGCACTTACCAATCTTACTTTGTAATTATTTCTTTGCCTTTCCACTAGAATATGAGTTCTATAATGACAAGAACCCTTTTTTTTATCTCTGTATGCAAGCTTAGTGCCTGCCACAGTGCCTGTATCCTGGCTTCTATACAGTATTTGCTGAATGAATGAATGAGGGAGCCAGTGGCAACGCACACAGAATGGTGTCAATGTCAATTTCATTCTTGACTCAGAGCTTTAGGCAATAAAGATGTATGCATGTGCCCACGTTTTAATGTTTCCAGAAAAGGTTAGGAAACTCCTACTAGAGACTTAATATTTACAACATATCTCTCTTTCTCTTTTTTTTTAAATGTCGAATCTTGACTTCCAGTTTATACATTATCTACACTCTACTATAGCCAGAGAGTTATAGAGTTCAGGATGCTGTCACATTGTAGGCATATACAAGAGGAGTCCTTGGGGTGGGAAAATAAGCATTAGTTAGTAAAAGTGTAGTGAGACTAGGAATTAGAGTGGGAAAAATTTCAAATGGCTGAAGAAAATTTGTCTTTTGGCAGACGATTTTTAAAAAGCTCACATTTCTTCACACATTCTGTCTGGAATACCTTGGCACTGTGATTGAAGTGCCATTGATAACACAGACATAACCCTATCAGAGCTGTGGCCCCTTTCAGAGGAACACTCAGCCTCTCCTGGTGAGAAAGGTCTTTATTCCCAGTGCATCATTCCAGGGAAAAATGGGACAGGGTTGAAGCAGGAGGGGAGGGGAAGAAGGGGAAGGCTTTCTTTCTACTGGGTAGACAAGACACGGGCTGTTGGGAAAGTTTTATTATTATCAGTGGAGAAAGGCACAGGATAGCATCACTAAAATGGTTTAAAAGAAAGGAAAAAAGTGAGGTCTACACCCTATTGTGATGCAGAGGAACTGAGACAACTGAGGAGAAACAGGGTCTGCAAAATAATGTGAAAGTTTGTCTGTGCAGGTTGCAAAGGGCCTCTGCACAGATACTTGTGTTTACCGGTTTTGCTGCCCTGGCCAGTACAGAGACATGGGCAGCTGGGGCTCCAGACCCAGGGGAGTGAAGACAGCGAAGGGAAGTCTTATCTTTGGGAAATAAACTGACGAAAGTTTTTCAGGGGAAATGGAAATGCCGGGGATAGACCTGAGATTCAAACACTCCTCTTCCCCTCAATGTATAATGATTGGCCCTTATCACAGAAGCAGAGCCAAGGTCTGTTTCCTCATCTCGGAGACTGGCTGCAGATCTCCAACAAAGGAATAGGCTGTGGGAAACGTGCAAATCCTCTGCTGCTTCTCTCTTGGTTTAAAATCTTTCTTGCTTTTCATATCTCAATTAGAACACAAAATTTAAAAGCTCAGCATCCCTGGGGCATCTGGGTGGCTCAGTTGATTAAGAGTCTGACTTCGGCTCAAGTCGTGATCTCACGGTCTGTGGGTTCCAGCCTCACATGGGGCTCTGTGCTGACAGCTCAGAGCCTGCAGCCTGCTTCAGATTCTGTGTGTCCGTCTCCCTCTTCCCATGCTGTCTCTCTCCCTCTCTCAAAAAAAAAAAAAAAAAAAAAAAACATTAGAAGCTCAGCGTCCCTAATGAAGACATACAGTTGTTACCATGCAATCAAGAGTTCTTCTCCGAGGAAAATTAGTAAAGAAATGGAACCACCTCCTCTCCCTTCAGTGTGGTTCTGAAGCTGTGAGCTCAAAGGCCACTCATAAGCTATGAACAGCCCTGCTGTCATCTGACCCGCTGACCAGCGAGTAACGCCAGTTCCGGGCTCCCAACTATTCACACAGCTGAGAAGTTGTTCTTCAAGAGGAGGGCAGGAGGATAACAGCTGGACACCACTTGCTCTTGCATTTGATAGGGAATAAAGGAAGAACAGAACCTTCTGACTGTTTTATGGTGTCTGTAGTTTCTGTGTAAAGTGACCAAAGAAGGAGAAGAAAGGGAAGGGAAGAAGAGGGAGTAGCCTGCATTTTGTAGTCCCTGGGTCAGCGGGCTACTGAACATGAGGGCCAGCTGGGTTCAAAGGAGACAGACAGCCTGCGATGGAGTCTTGGAGGGGTAGTATTTGACACCCAATGTTAAAGTTTCCATTTTGTGTTATAATTGTCAGGCATTTTTTAAGCAATGGAAAAATAGTAAAGAAAGAAAATTTAAGACACTGGAACTTATGATTGCCACCTAGATTGCAAAATACACTCTTCAGTGTCAGACCCTATCACCAGAATGCTACTTAGGCTCGGTGGAAGGATGAGAGCTAACATTTGTGGGATACCTGGTACTTTGCTTGGTGGTTGATCAAAGTAAGCCCATTTAGTCCTCATAACACAGGGAAATGATAACAATGGTAGGTAATCATTTTTTGAGTACTTTATGTATGCCAGACTGTTCTAAGTGCTTTAGATTTATTAATTTATTTAATGTTCATTACAACGTTTATAGGCACTTAAAAATTTTTTTTTCTGGTTTTTTTTTTTTTTTTTTTGAGAGACAGAGAGAGAGAGCACAAGCAGGGGAGGGTCTGAGAGAGAGGGAGACACAGAATCTGAAACAGGCTCCAGGCTCTGAGCTGTCAGCACAGAGCCCAAGGCGAGGTTTGAACCCATGAACCGTGAGATCATGACCTGAGCCAAAGCCAGGCACTTAACCCACTGAGCCACCCAGGCGCCCCTATAGGCACTTTTAGTATCCTCAATTTACAAATAAGTAGTGCATGAACACTTTAACATGCTACACAGCTATAGAATGACAGAGCTAGGAATAGAATCCAGGTAGGTTAACTCCAGAGTTATAATATAGAGCTTAGCCACTATGCTGTATTTTCTTAATTTTGACACTGTGTACCCCATTTTATTTTACTTTATTTTTTAAAGTTTACTTATTTATTTTGAGAGAGAGAGAGAAACAGAGCATGGGAGCAGGGGAGGGGCAGAGGGGGAGAGAGAATCCTAAGCAGGCTCCATTCACACTGTCAGTGCAGAGCCTGATTTGGGTCTTGATCTCCTGAACTGTTGAGTTCATGACCTGAGCCAAAATCAAGAGTCAGACACTCAAAGGACTGAGCCACCCAGGTGCCCCTGTGAACCCCATTTTAAGATGAAGAAACTGAGGCTTATAAAGGTAAGAACTGTATCTAGTATTTAAACCCAGTTCTGTCTTGATCCCAAAGCTTATATTCGACATGGATTTGGCTCCCCAGCAATCATCCCAAATGAATATTACCTTTCATAGTAGCCATCTTGGGAAGTTACATGCTTATCTCAGAGATGCACTACTTTTCCATTTTTGGAAGTTACTGAAATGTTCATTTATAAGCCAAAGGATAAAGTTAGGTTTCCTACATATTGTTTGTTAGTAAGAGCCACATATTGCTACACAAGAGCCATATATTGTTCCTGAAATCAGGTAGTATAAGTGGTCCAACACTGTTTTCCTTTTTCAAAATAGTTTTAGCTACTCTAGGTTCTTTGTCTTCCCATATAAAAAATGTTTTTTTTTAATTTGCGGGGTGGGGCAGAGGAGAGGGGCAGAGAAAGAGAGGAAGAGAGAAAGAGAATCCCAAGCAGGCTCCACATTCAGCATGGATCATGCTACACTGGAGGCATGACCTGAGCTGAAATCAAGAGTCAGATTCTCAAGTAACTGAGCCACCCACGTGTCCCTTCCCACATAAAATTTAAAATAAACTGGTAAATTTTTTAAAACAACTTTGTCTGAATTCCCACAGGGATTACATTGAATCTATCGACTAATTTAAGGAAGATTGCTAGTTTAACAACATTGAGACTTCTAATCCATGAACATGGTATAGCTCTGTTTATGTAGATCTTCTTGAATTTCCCAGAATGTTTTGTAGTTTTCAGCCTATAGGTCCTGCACATCTTTTGCTAAATTTATTCCTAAATGTTTTTATGCTATTTTAGATGGAGAAATAAAGTGGGTTATTATATATTGTATCCTGCAATCTTGCTAAGTTCATTATTACTACTTTTAAAAATATTTAAAAATTTTTAATGTTTATTTATTTTTGAGAGAGAGAGAGACAGAAAGGCAGAGACAGAGCATGAGTGGGAAAGGGGCAGAGAGAGAGAGACACAGAATCCAAGCAGGCTCCAGGCTCCAAGCTATCAGCACAGAGCCTGAGGCAGGGCTTGAACTCATGAACCATGAGATCATGACCTGAGCTGAAGTTGGACACTTAACTGACTGAGCCACCCAGGTCCCCCTCTTCTTTAAATGTTTGATAGAATTCACCAGCGGGGAGCCATCTGAGCCAGGAGTTTTGTCAGAATGTTTTTAAATTCCAAATTTCCTTTCTTTAATTGTTATAGGGCTATTCAAACATTCTGTTTCTTCTTGGCTCAGCTTTGTAATTTATGCCTTTCCCAGAATGTGTCCATCTCACCTAAATGGTCACACTTAATGGCATATATTTACTCATACTAATAATAATGGAGTGTTCTTCTTTTAATGTCTGAAGGATCTGTAATGGAGTCCTCTCTTTCATTACAGATATGGCAATTTTTTTTCCTTGGTTAGTCAGGATTGAGATTTATCAATCTTATTAATTTTTGAAATGACTAGCTTTGGGTTTTATTAAATTTCCCTTTTTTTTCCTGTTCTCTATTTTATTTGTTTTTGTTTTATCTTTATTATTTCCTGCCTTCTGATTGTTTGGGGTTTAATTTGCTTCTTTTTCTAGTATTTTTTAATTAAAAATTGTTTTAGGGCGCCTGGGTGGCTCAGTCAGTTAAGTGTCCAGCTTCAGCTCAGGTCATGATCTCACAGTTTGTGAGTTCGAGTCCCGTGTCAGGCTCTCTGCTGACAGCTAGCTCAGAGCCTGGAGCTGCTACGGATTCTGTGTCTCCCTCTCTCTCTGACCCTACCCTGCTCGCACTGTCTCTCTCTGTCTCTCAAAAATAAATAAACATTAAAAATTTAAAAAAAATGTTTTAATGTTTATTTATTTTGAGGGAGAGAGAGACAGGGTGTGAGAGGGAGAGGGGCAGAGAGAGGGAGACACAGAATCTGCAGCAGGTCTCCGGCCCTGTCAGAGCCTGGTATGGGGCTAGAACTCATGAACTGCGATTTCATGACCCGAGCCGAAGTCATGACTGAGCCACCCAGGCGCCCCTTCTTTTTCTAGTTTTTAAAGGTGAAAACTTAGGTAGAAAGGTGGAAAATTGATTTAAGAGCTTTCTTCTTTTATCCTAGAGGCATTCAAAGCTATAATTTATTTCTCTCTGGGTGCTACATAGCACATCCCACAAAGTTTGATATGTTATATTTTCATTATCGCTCAGTACCAAATATTTTCTAATCTCTCATGATTCCTTCTTCAACCCATTGAATGTTTAGAGTGGACTGTTTAGTTTCCAAATATTTATTATTTTCCTACTTATCTTAGTTTCTAATTTAATTGTGGTCAGAGAACAAACTTTTAAAATTTACAGAGACTTGTTTATGGTCCAGAATATGATCTATCTTGGTGAACATATCATGTATATTTGAAAAGAATTGCATTTTGCTGTTGTTGGGTGAAGTGTTCTATAAATATCAATTAGGTCAAGGTGGTTAACAGTGTTGTTAACATTTTCTTCTATGCTGATTTTTGCTTGTTAATCCATTTCTGAAAAACATTATAAATCTCCAGTTATGATTATATATTTCTTTCTTTAATTCTGTCAACTTTTGCTTCATATATTTTGAAGGTGTTATTGAACCCAGGCAAATTTGCAATTTTTCTTTTCTTTTTCTTTTTTCTTTCCTTTTTTCTTTTGAAAGGGAGAGAGTGCACATACATACTGGGAAAAGATGGAGGGAGGGAGAGGGAGAATCTTAAGCAGGATCCACCGTAAGTGCAGAGCCCCACATAGGCTCCATCTCACAAATCTTGTGACCATGACCTGAGCCAAAATTAGGAGTGAGATGCTTAACTGACTGAGTCACCCAGGCACCTGAGTGATTTTTATGTCAGTTTGACTAACTAAAACTTCTATTATTCCTTTTTTAACAATTTTTTAAATGTTTATTCAATTTTGAGAGATAGAGCACGAGTGGGGGAGGGACACACAGAATCTGAAGCGGAGATGTTAGCACAGAGCCCAATGTGGGGCTCGAACTCACAAACTACGAGATCATGACCTGAGCTGAAGTCAGACACTTAACTGACTGAGCCACTCAGGCATCCCAAAAACTTTCATTATTCTGAAGTGCTCTTTATCTTTAGCCATACATTTTGTTTAGAAATCTATTTTGTTTGGGCGCCTGGGTGGTTCAGTCAGTTAAGCACCTGCCTTTGGCTCAGGGCATGATCTCACGGTTCATGGGTCTGAGCCCTGTCAGGCTATGTGCTGACAGCTAGCTCAGAGCCTGGAGCCTGTTTTGGATTCTGTGTCTCCCTCTCTCTCTGACCCTCCACTGCTTGTGCTGTCTCTCTCTGTCTCTCAAAAATAAATTAAAAAAAGAAAAATAATTTAAAAAAATAAACACACACACACACAAAAGAATCTATTTTGTTGGATATTAATATAGCCACTCCAGCCTTCCCCTGCTTACTGTTTACATGATAGATCATTTTCTATCCATCTATTTTTGATCTATCTCTGTCTTTATACTTAAAGTATGTCTAGGGGCACCTGGGTGGCTCAGTCAGTTAAGTGTCCCACTTCGGCTGAGGTCATGATCTCACAGAGTCCCTGTGTTGGGCTCTGTGCTGACAGCTCAGAACCTGGAGCCTGCTTCAGATTCTGTGTCTCCCTCTCTCTGCCCCTCCCCCGCTCATGCTCTGTCTCTCTCTCTCTCAAAAATAAATAAATGTTAAAAATTTTTTAAATAAAATTTAAATGTCTATTTGTTTTTTTAATAGCCTTTATTTTTTAGAGCAGTTTTAGGCCCACAGTTAAGTTGAGCAGAAAGCACAGAGAGTTCCCAGGTACCCCCCGCCCCCAGACACACACCCCCATATCAACATCCCCTACTGCAGGGGTACGTATGTTACAAGCAACACTGACGTCACTGTCCCCCAAAGTCCACAGTTTACATTAGGATTCATACTTGGTATGGTACATTCTGAGTCTTAACAAACATGTAATGACAGGAATCCACCGTTCGAGTATCATGCAGAACAGCCGCACTCCTCTAAAAACCTGCTGTGCTCTCCCTATTCATCCCCCCTGCCCCCATTCCCTGACAACTAGATATTTTTACTGATTTTATGGTTTTCCAGAATGTCACAATGGAATTATACAGTCTGTAGCCTTTTCAGCCTGGCTTGTATCACTTGGTAAAATGCATTTAAGGTTTTTGGGTGTCTTTTTTGCGGCTTGATAACTCATTTCCTCTCAGCCCTGAATAATATTCCTTGTCTGGATGTCTCCATTCACGTACTAAGGACATTTTGGTTACTTTGAGAATTTTTGGCAATTAAGAATAAAGCTGCTATAAACATCATGTGAAGATTTTTGTTTGTACAAAAGCTTTCATCTGATTTGGGTAAATGCCAAGGAATGTAATCACTGGATCATATGGCGAGAGTACGTTTAGTTTTGTAAGAAACCACAAACCATCTCCCAAAGTGGCTGTACGGCTTTGCGCTCCTACCAGCCATGAATGAGAGTTCCTGTTGATCCACATTCTCACCAGTGTTTGGTGTCAGCAGTATTCTGAGTTCTTGCTGTTCCGACAGGTGCAGTAGCATCTCCTTGTTTTAGTTTGCAGTATCCTAGTGACATACGATGTGGCGTGCATCTTTCATGTGTGGATTCGCCATCTGCATATCCTTTTCAGTGAGGTGCTGCATTGGCTTTTTTAATTCATTTAAAAACAATCGTCAGGGGCGCCTGGGTGGCTCCGTCGGTTAAGTGTCCAGCTTCAACTCAGGTCATGACCTCACGGTTCATGGGTTCTAGCCCCGCGTCGGGCTCTGTGCTAACAGCTCAGAGCCTGGAGTCTGTTTCATATTCTGTATCTCCCTCTCTCTCTGCCCCTCCCCTGCTCATGCTGTCTCTCTCTCTCTCTCAAAAATAAATAATAAAAAAAACCATTTAAAATATGTTAAAAAAATAAAACCAATTGTCAATTTTAGTTTTTTGAGTAAAGCATTTAGTTTATCAAGATTTAATGTAATTATTGATATGACTGGGTGAGGTCTATCATTTTATATTTTTGTTTTCTATTTTTATTTTTTGACATTTGTTTCTCCATTTCCCCTTTTCTGCCTTTTTAAAATGTCTTTAATATTTTATAGATTATTTCATTTTAGTTTTGTTGATGGGTTTTAAGCTACAGTGTTCAAATTCTTATTTTTGTGGCTGATCTACAAATGACAAAACACATCCTTAACTTTTCATAGCTGATTTAAAGTTAACAATGTCCTGGGCCACCTGGGTGGCTCAGTTGGTTAAGCATTTGACTTCAGCTTAGGTCATGATCTCACAGTTCATGGGTTAGAGCCCCACATCAAGCTCTGTGCTGACAGCCCGGAGCCTGCTTTGATTCTGTGTCTTCCTCTCTGACCCTCCCCTGCTTGCCCTCTGTCTTTCTCTCAAAAATAAACAAATAAACGTATTCAAAATTTCTTTAAAAAATAAAGTTAACAATGTACTTCTTCATGTACATTCTAGATATGAAAAGTGCAATTGCTAAAAAAATAAAATCGAGCAAATGGATTTAACATCCAAGTGGATACATTGAATGAAAGAATAAGTAAACTTTAAGATAGACCAACCAGAATTACTCAAGATGAGTAACAGGCAAAAGATCAAAAATAAAATGAACAAAATCTCGGGGACTTATTAGATGTTACTTGTTAGTAAACATATGTCTCTAATTGGATTCCCAGAAGGAGAGAAGAGGATGGAGTGGAAAAAATATTTGAAGAAATGATAACCAAATGCTTCCCAACGTAATAAAGGCCAGAAATCTGCAGACACAAGAAGCTGGAAAAACACCAAGTAAAATAAACATAAAGTAAAAGTAAAATAAAAGTCTACTCTAATGCACATCCTGGTCAAAGTGTTATAAACCTCGAAAGCAGAAAGAGAGCAGCACATAAAAAGAGATTTCCATTTGGTTCTTCTTTACCTCTTCAGTTTCTCTGCTGAAACTTTCCATTTGTCTCCTGAGATTTTGATTCACTGAAAACAAGTGTTTTTCCTTAATTTGCTTCATGGAAGATAGCTATAAAGTCTTTTAAAACAGTAACAACACTTACAAGTCCCTGCCTTTGAAATTCCAACATCGTGTTCCTCTCCAGGTTAGATGTGATTGACTTTCCAGAGTGTGTCTTGTGTGCCTGGCTCTTCGTGAGTCAGGTGGGTCCGGGCTGCAGCTTGGTCATCATGAATGCTAAGTTGCAGGGATTTCAGAATCCATTCTTTTTCTCTGATGAGAATTGATTTCCCTTTGTTTTAGCAAATGATTTTCTTGCTGGGCTTGCACTGCAAACCGTTTCTCGGTGACAGCTCCAGTCTGAGTGCAGATCGTTTGTCTGGCTGAGCTGCTCTGAGTGTTTTCTGTGCATGTGTGGTTCAGGGCTTACTCAGGAGTTTGGTTTGGGGATCCTCTTGTTTCCTTTCTGGGTTCCCCCACTTTTTCAGCGTTCATGAGTTTCTGACTTGATTTTTCTTATTCCCTAAAATGGCAAGACTGTAGCACTTTTCACGTATGCCCCTCTGTTACACAAGCCATTAAATGAACTATGCTGAGCCCCAGGCTAAAAGCCGTGGTGGTAGAGGAAGGACCTACTTGGATGGCTGCTCATCTCCTCTGCTCCAAGCTGACATGCAACACCAGAACCCATTTATTTCTGTTTCCTCTTCAGTACCTCCAGGTAGTCACTTTATATGTCATGTCCAGGTTGTAGAGTTATTTTCTGCAAGCATGGTCTTTATGCCCAGAATAGTCCATAATATCCAGAGGTGGGAACCCATATATTGTTCTTATGAAATGGTAATACTCGGCTCTCTCACCCCCTTTACTCATCACAGTTGTCCTGAGTGACCCGTTTCAAAAGTCAAATCTACCTCCACAGGAGGAAGCTTCACTTAGAATACTGAAAATAAGGGTGCCTGGGTGGCTCAGTAAGCTGAGTGTCCAACCCGGCTTAAGTCATGATCTCACAGTTCGTGGGTTGGAGTCCCACATCGGGCTCGCTGCTGTCAGCAGGGCAGAGCCCACTTCAGATCCTCTGTTCCCTTCTCTCTGCACCTCCCTCTTGTGCACTCTCTCTGTCTCTCTCTCTCTTTCAAAAATAAATAAAACATTTAAAAAAAAAGAATACTGAAGATAATTTGCTACGTGCCCTGAAGACAATGTTAAGGGATAGGACCAAAGGAGTTGAGCAATGGAAGCATCACTGCATAATTGCAATAAGTCTGTAATATCTTAAGGTGACAGAGACTAATATTCCCTAATGTCTGTTCTTCTCTTTAAGTAAAACAAACAAACAAACAGAAAACAACCTTGGTTTTTAGCTTTTATGAATATAAGCTACATTTCCCAGTCTCTATTATATGTAGGTATGGCCATGTAACTAAGTTTTGGTCAATGGGATAAAAATAGAAATGTCAAGTTCAGCTTCCGTGAAGCATCATTGATGGGAAATGTAAAGGTACTATGGTCTGAATGCTTGTGTCCCCCTCAAAGCCATGTGTTAAATAACCCCCAAGAGGGACGATATTAGGAGACGGAGCCTATGAGTGGTACTTAAATCATGAAAGTGGAGCCCTCATGAATGACATTGGTGCCCTTACAATGACATTGGCTCCAGAGAGATCCCTTGCCCCTTCTACGATTTGAGGACACCAGCTAGAAAACACTAGCTATGAACCAAGAGGAGGGCCATCACCAGAGTGCAACTATGCCAGCATCCTGATCTTGGACTTCCAGCCTCCAAAACTATAAGAAATAAATGTATAAGGTATAGTGTCTGTGGTATTTTGTGATAGCCCAAATAGGCCTTTTCTTTACCCTGTTGGCTGGGATGTTGATGGGACAGTTGAATTCATGCAGCCATACTTCTTCTTGAGGTTGAAGGAGGCTGAATCCATGACATCATGGAGCCTCTAAGCCTGCTCTACAGATTTTTTTTTATGTGAGAAAAAAAAAACAACCTTACATATTGCTTACCTACTATTACTTTGAATTCTTATAAACCTCAGCCAAAGGAAATCCTAATTAATCCTAATCCTAATATTAACATAAAAAATCTGTCTCTCACATTAAAAAAAGTCCTATTCTCTTGTACTCAAACTATCTGTGCTGGAATACATACAAACACCTACCCTGATGTCTATCTCAATCTGAATTCATCTTCCTGAAAACGTTGCACAAGGTGGCAGTTGCCACAGTTACCCCGTTGACCCAAATTCCGCCCCACATCATGTGATGGCACTGCCAAACATAACAAAAAGTCAAAACTAAGAGACCAATTCCTGGAACAGAGCTGGAAAGGACCACAGAGGTCATCTAGCTCCACCTTCTTATATTAATGCACCTGAGCCAAGGTTAGGACACCCTTGAGACTTGCCCAAGGTCACAGAGACCGTGCCAGAGATGCAGCCAGGACTCAGAGTTCCCGATCCCACCCACACCTTTGTCCTTTCCTCCCTTTTTATTTCCTTCATGCATACTTAATCCAAATATGAAGATTACATGTCTGTTACTTTGATTAGAAAATATAAAAATGTTACTTTAAAAACCATCCCAGGTTGGTGATTTGTCTTTGAATTTATTCTTAGCTTACTCTGAAGAGTGACTATGCCAGCAACACAGACCAGGACCTTTGCCCTGGCTGGAACCCTTAGGATGGAAGAAAATTAAGTCAGGTGAAAGGCACATGTTTCCTTACAAGGTAGGTTTTCAGTTCAAGTTTCCAGCCAAATGCCTTTTGCCTAAGGCTAATTCTCAGAAATTCTTCCACAATCCCACCACTCTGTATGACTGTTCTCTTACACTTTGCTAGCAAAGCGAATTCTGGCATGCACACACACACACACACACACACACACACACACACACACACACACAGAGTCTTTGTTCCTCTGATTCAAGGTGATACAATATAATCTAGAATAAGTGGGCAGTTCCCAGAAGAAAGCTTGTGCCTCAGACCTGTGACACTGCCCTCCTTCTGTGGAAACAGCTGCCAAGTTCACAATTTCAATCTGTATTCTCCAGGAGAGTAATGAAAGCACTTTTAAAAAAAAACCAAAAAAACCTACTTGTCAATTCTATGCCTACATAATAGTTCAGGGACTATATACCCTTTGTGTGCTTTCTATTGATTTTGTTCTTGAAGCAGGATATTTTTTGTGCCCTGGCATTGTCTTCAGAGACAGAACCTGCCTAGCCCATAATTCAAACATCCTGGACTCAGTAACCTCAAGTGTCTTCTTGGAACATTAACCCTTGGTACTTTTTTGGATCTCATTTAACTCTGGGGTAGTAATCTGGAGCAACCTTCGGGTATTTATTTACGTTTAAAAAAATGTTTATTTATTTCTTTTGGGAGAGATAGAGACAATGTGAGTAAAGGAGGGGCAGAGAGAGAGGGAAAGAGAGAATCCCAAGGAAGCACCTCACTGCCAGCACAGAGCCCAATGTGGGGCTGGAACCCACAAAACCATGAGATCATGACATGAGCTGAAACCAAGAGCCGCATGCTTCACCAACCAAGCCACCCAGGTGCCCCTGGGTATTTATTTTTTTTTTCTTTTGGTTTGTTTTAAAATTTAAATCCAAGTTAGTTAACATAGAGGGTAATAACGATTTTAGGAATAGAATTTAGTGATTCACCACTTACATATAATACCCAGTGCTCATCCCAACAAGAGTCTTCCTTAATGCCCAGCACCCATTTAGCTTATCCCCCCATGCCAGCAACCCTTGGTTTGTTCTCTGTATCTAAGTCTCTTATGGTTTGTCTCCCTCTCTGTTTTTATCTTATTTTGAGAGTTTTTCTTTTTTAAGCAAGTAAACTATTCATTAAGGGCTTTGCCTACAAAAGCACAACATAGACGAAGTCCTTCTGAAAAGCTAACTACTGTATACATCATCCAGTTGACAATTTAGTGTAGAAAATGCAGGAATGGACCTAGGGCTGACTTCCCATCTCTGCACTTGGGCAAATGCATGGGGAAACCTGTTCTAGGAGTCACATTGTGAAACTGTTGTGAAACTGTTATCCTGCCATTGTCACTGCAAGCAAGACTTACCCTATAAACAACCACCCTGAGCCAGGGGATACTTAATCCACCTCTTCAAATCCTTGTGCATTTCTCACAGCCTTGGGAAGTTTCTCTCATAAATCTTCAAAGGTTTCATATGGAGGTAAGTCAAGGCAATTAAAGCAGGTGTGAACTCTGGGCAGTTTTTCAGAACTCCACTATCGCTCTATTGTAAACAGCTGAGAAACCCTGGAACCAAAAAATGAGGCAAATTCATAGACAGGTACTTGAGATGTTCCCATGACAAACTGTAGTATCCGGACACACTTCTTAGCCCCTTTCAGCTGCACGGCCTCTTAGAACCACTGAATGACAGGATGGTTTGAGCATTAGCCACTCCTGTAAATAGAATGTTGTCTCTCAATCATTCGTGACCACACTTCTGAGGCAGCACATTAGCAACTGCAGCTCGTTTTTATCAAAAATTTTAATCGAGTCAACAGAAAGCAGTTCTGTGAATTCCTCCAGGAAGGCGTTCATTTACTTCTGGACCCTGTTCACAAATCTGCACTGGATGGCTCAGTTTCTGCTTGAAGTCCGACTGAAGTCTCAGTCAAGTCGAAACTTCATTCCTGAATCTCTGGCAGACCGAGCAGAACAGTGAAATTCTGTAGCACCAGAACCCTCAAGGATCCTTTGTAGATTTCTGTCTGTTATGCCACCCCCTGGCATTACCACAATCCTGCCTTTTGCCTGATCTATGAGTCGCTTTATTAGGGGTAGCGCTTCTAGTGCCGAACTATCACATCCACTGGTCAATACTCGTTCAAATCCCAGGGTTAAGAGGGTCTCTAGAGCTGCCACTGGATCATGAACCATGTCAAAGGCTCGGTGAAAAGTGACTGGCAGAGGACGGCATATAGCCACAAGGGACATGCACAACTCTTTGTCAATGTGTCCGTCTTCAGTCAATGCTCCAAATACCAAACCATCAGCACCATAAAGCTTGGCAAGACGAATGTCAGCCTTCATCACCTCAACTTCACGATCTGAATATAAAAAGTCACCTCCACGTGGCCGAATCATCACAAAAACTGGGATCTGGACACACTGCTTCACTACTTGAAGGACACCCATGCTGGGTGTGGTTCCCCCTTCCAGTAAGCCAGAACATAATTCAATCCGACCGGCACTTAACCAATCCAGGCACCTCCAGGGATTATGGGAATTTCTGTGCTTTCCATTAAAGCTCGTTCAGAATGCAAAAGAAACCTCCTCTTTCTGCATTTACAGCTGACTCTACTGAATCAACACACACTTTCATGAGAAATCCATTTGCTGCTCCGGACATCCCGGACGGTATGCTCGCCCGTTTCCGCTCCGAGGAGGCCCCCTGCCTCTTCATGCTCGACGCGTCCTTCCTCGTGCGTCTTCGGTTTCTACTCAGAGTCCGGGTTCTGGCGCGGGCGACCAACGAAGCGCGGCCTGAGGGCTGCGCGCACCCCGGCGCGTCAGCGACCCTGGGTATTTATTTTTAAGCAATCTCTACACCCAACACAGTGCTCGAACTTACAACCCCGAGATCAATAGTCGCATGCTCTACCAACTGAGCCAGCCAAGTGCCCCAACCTTGGATATTTAAAGATGGACTCCAACCCCACTGTCTGGCCCGGAGGGTTGGAGAGGAGGGAGGGTATACCGTATTTCTACTCTCTGACCCAGCAGGTTCCAGCTTTAGTCATTGCACCAAGACATGAAAAAGTGGGTAGAAAAAACCAGAAGGTTGGCAAGAGACCTGAGCGCTTGGGTTCAAGGAAGTGCTTTAATTTGTGAGCATTAAATTTGGAACTAAAAAATCAATATGATAGTTTGTTGTACAAAAATAACAGCATGAATATTGTTTAAAAATGCTACTGTTTTCTGGCTGAGCAAACTAACAGGATGTATGGAGCCCAAAAATGCTTCAAAGCAGAAGCAAACATTAAGAGGAAATCTCTAAAGAGAGACAAAGTAAATATAAGTGTTCTTTGGCTGTTAAAACAGAGTTAAGTTAAGACTGTCCTTTCCTTAGAGGTCATGTCAAGGCCTTAATTATTTATCTTAGGATATTTGTGAGCCAGACAGAGCTGCCAAGTTACAAGAATAAAACAGGCTTCTACCCATAAGCAGGTTAAATGAAAGGAAGATTAAGTGCATGTACAACAAAACATCAGAGCCACTCTTTCCTCAAGAAGTCTGAAAGTGTTGCACCTTGCTACAGAGAAAGTCCGGAATTGCACTGGCATTATTCTGAACATGTCGGTGAGAAAGCCAGGGGTCCCCGTTGGGTTTAGGATGGAAGAAAAGAAAAAGATCACACCTTGCCAGATGTAGTATATGCACTGATCAGTAGGGAGTACTCTTGTTTACCTTTTACCATGTTCCAGGGAAGGGTGGGTGGTAATCAGATCAGGATTTGATCTGGGTAGTCTTAGCTTTGAAGTTTTCAACTCTGTTGCCTGTGCTCACAAGTTTTTTGTCTCCATTTAACTCCGTGAACCACACTGCTATTGATACTATAACCATTTTCTTCAGTATCTGGGATTCAAAAAGCTGTGGGCAGCACAAGTGGAAGCTATAGACTCCATCATTTGGCTCCTCAGCCCCTCCATGAATAGTCTCTGGGAGAAAGGGACTGATCCTACTTCTAGGACAGAGCAGGGCATAAGATGATCAATGCAAGAAGGGAAACAGAGGCAGGAGTAAGATGGAATGAACATGAGAAACATAACACCTGGATTGCCTGGACCAAAGCGTGCTGAAGAACAGTCCTAGGGCCCAAGAGCTGAAAGGGGCCAATGGGAGCATCCAATTCCAAATCCCACCTGGTTCAGGAATCCTCTGCTTGCGAATCCTGACCAATGGTCAGCCAACTTCTGCTTGGAATTTTCAAAGATAATTTCTGGCAGGCACAGAATTACAGCACTCAGATTCTTTCCCAAGAAAGAACTTAGCAACCTAGTTTCAAGGAATGTGGTTAGCTGATGACCTCCAGCTGTTAATGTCTTCAGGCCCTGCCTCAGTTTTGGAGCTGAGATCAGTTTTCTCCAGAAGTCCCTAGCCAATGGCTGAGCAAGGTGGTAGTATAAACGCCTGACCATTTGTGTCCAAAATGGCACTCCTCTAGTGGACAATGTTTGCTTTGGAACCCCTCACTGTCCTGTCAGAGACTTAGTCAAAACTGTATGACAGTCTGAAGGCTCTCCTGCCTGATCTTGCTTTCTCTCCTTTTCCTTTTCAAGTGTTACTCCTCAATAAGCCTTAGTATGTAAAGCATATTAAGGGGACTTGAACTCATGACCCTGAGATTAAGAGTCATATGCCCTACAGACTGAGCCGGCCAGGTGCCCTGGGCATAAGCTATTCTTTACCACCCCATAATAGTGGAAATGTGACACTATACATTTGTCAAAACCCATAGAATTTTACAGCACAAAAAGTGAACCTTAATGTATATACATTAAAGAAAAATCACTCAGGAGGTCAGGGGATACCAGGATGGAATGCAGACTGATAGAACAATCTAACTGTATTACAAATGTATGAAACATCTTTACTTGAAGAGGTTGAGGGGGAAAAGGTGCTGACCTAAGTAACTTTGGAAACAAGTGGAGTAAGACTCACAGCCAAATGAACTATATATAAGCACTGTATTCTGACAGATAAAGTTGTTTCCCACGGGAGCACATGTTAGCAATTCTAGGGGCACCTGGGTGGCTCAGTAGGTTAAGCATCTGACTTCAGCTCAGGTCATGATCTCACAGTTGGTGGGTTCAAGCCCCGTGTCAGGCTCTGTGCTGACAGCTAGCTCAGAACCTGGAGCCTGTCTTCGGATTCTGTGTCTCCCTCTCTTTCTGGACCTCCTCCACTCATGCTGTCTCTCTCTCAAAAATAAATTAAAAACATTAAAATAAAAATGTATCTAATACCACTCTACATGTATATCACAATTGGACAATGAGGTAAGTGGATGGCAGATGGTGGGAGCCAGGTTTTTCTGTTGAAGTAGGAAGTTACAGGTAAGCAAAGGGAGGTCTACAAAGAGCCATGTGGTAATAGATTAGAATTGGAGACATCAGTATGAATCCATGTTTTCTTCCATATAGATTTAGATGGTTACATATAGAAATATTAATAAATATGTTTGCATATACAGGTTTGTATACACACACGTATCTTCTTGCTCTATCAGCTGAGAGGGCATAAAAGCAATGTCACCTCTGTAGTAACAAGCATATGCAGCACCTAGATCTTGGTTTTCAATCCACTCTCTAATAAAAGGAACCAGGGCTACTTGGAAAAAATAGTCGATTCTAGGACTGGGGCAAGAAATATACAAGGTGATCCTGGAACACCTTATAGTGCCAGAAAGTAAAGAAGTGCTCAAGAAACAAACACCAAAACCCATGTTGTTAGAGCTGTACCAAAGGGACACAGAAGCCAACTCTAAGAGTTCCCAATGGCCAAAGCTGGAACAAGCTGAGAAATGAAATAAAGAAATTAGTGTTGGATTGTAACATGAAGTATGAAATAATTATGCATAATTTTCTACAATATGAATAGATGATTTAACAAATAAGAGACAAATGTTCCATGAAGAAAATTCCAAATAACTTATGTAGATACTCCAGTTCCAATGAAGTAACGCTTAATTCTTCACTCCTTAAGCATGGACTGCACATAGAGACTTCCTTCCAAAGAGTACAATATAGAGGAAAAAGAGAGCAACTTTACAGTGAATAAATCTGACAAACACTGCTTCAGCCATGTGATCAAAATTAACATCAACAGTGATAAGTCATGCTAACAGTATGTATCCTTGATATGATGCAGGGAAATGGTAATTCACTTCTGTGGTCTTCCTTCTAAGTACCCATAACCACAGTATAATCATGAGAACAACATAAGACAAATTCCAGTTGAGATATTCTACAAAATACTGGATCAGTGAACCTCAAAGCTTTCTGGGCTGTCAAAAACAAGGAAAGTCTGAGAAACTGTCAAACCAAAAATAACTAGAGGAATTATAACTACTAAATGCAAATTGGCACCCTGGATGGGATCTTGGAACAGAAAGTGGACATTGAGCAAAAACTAAGGAAATCTAAATAAAACATGAACTTTAATTAATAATTAAGTATCAGTGCTGGTTCCTTAATTATGACATGTGTTCCACACAAATGTTAAATGTTAATAACAGGGGATTCTTAATGTGAATTATATTGGAACACTCTATACTAGCTTCACAATTTTTTGTAAATCTAAAACTGTTGTAAAATGAAAATGCTACTTTCAAAAACACTCCCTTATATTGTTAATATTAACTTTCTTATATTTAGCTGACATCTGCCTGCCAAGAACCTTTACCACCGTGAGTGATATTTGGTGATCCTCTGCCTAGATCCCTCCTGCCCTAGATCTCCATGTGACTGCCTTTGTTATCATTCAGGACTCGTCTCCAGCATCACCACCTCAGTGAGGGTGCTCCTAACTACCAAGTCTGAAGAAGCATCTCCAAGTCTCCACCCCTATCATCTTGCCTTGGTTTTCTTCTTCTTCTTTTAAATTTTTTAACATCTATTTAGAGAGAGAGAGACAGAGAGTGTGAGCGGGGAAGGGCAGAGAGAGGGAGACACACAGAACCTGAGGCCATCTCCAGGCTCCTGAGTTGTCAGTGCAGAGCCTGATGCCGGGCTCAAACTCATGAATCATGAGATCGTGACCTGAGATGAAGTCAGGTGCTTAACCCAACTTGAGCCACCCAGGTGCCTCGACCTGGTTTTCTTCCAAAGTTATTTTTATTTTACATATTGTCTCATAACCACCTTCACCCATGAGGCCCAAGACCTTATTATTTTTGCCCACAGCAACCTTAGCAAATACCTAGAAAAAAAGTCTGGGAATACAATGAGTACTCAAAAAGATTAGTTGAATGAAAAAATAGAAAATTAGTCTACTTTCTTCTACATGATCATTCTTCAAACATATGGACTTGCATCCCTCCAAGTTTTCTTTACTTCAAGCTGGAAGTCTCTAGATTCTTCACTTGTTTTTCACTTGACATAGGCACCCAGGAGTGGTAATGGATGATGATACAGTAGTAATAAAATCATTTATTTATTTATTTATTTATTTAGTGCCTTATTATACGCTGTCCACTGTGGTAAGTAAACACTTTTAAAACAGCTTTCTCTTTTAGCCACGCAAAATTTATGCTCTCTAAGTCAGGCATTGTTGGATGCTTTCTGGAATGTCATTACCCCACATAAAGAATGGCCCTAGATCTGGACTCTACCAAGTAGGCACATTGTGGACAGAGGAGCTATCACCCTCTCCGATGTCTGTCTATCAACATGGCCTCTTTGGGGGATAGATTTGCTTGAGCAGCAGTGAGGCCGTGCTGTCACTGCTGTCCTCCAGCCAGATCATCATGCTGTCCGTGGTGAGTGAAGCAACTTGCAGCAGACTGTAAACCCACCGTCTCGCTCCGGTCCGCTGCTTAGTTCCGTTGGCTTGTTTTCACAGCAAGGCCTTCTCAGTGAAGGAAGCTGTGTGTTGGTTTACATTCTGATATCAGCCCTTCATCTTGTTGTGGCACTCAGAGTAGCAGTGATCTAAGGCACAATTCTCAGCATTGTTTTCCTATTCTGTGTTGTAGCAGACTCAATATCTAGTGCAGTGCTGCTCCTACCAACTTCTAGCAAATGCAGCTACTCAAGGTCGAAATCCCCCAAAGAGTACTCAAAGATTGTCCAGAAGGAGGACAGTTGGTGAGAAGGTGTGGGAAAGGTGAGAAGAACATGAGAGGGTGGACAGTGGAGAAGTCCTTAGACTGAGTCTATTTCAGTCCTGGATCTGTCATTTATAGCTGTGGGAAGGGAAATTCCCCTCTCCAGGTCTCATTCTCCTCATCTGTAAAAGAAGGTGATGGAGCCAGGCAGTTTCTTTCAGTTTTGTGCTCTAGGTTTTAACTGCTTGAGTCAAATGATTTCCACACACAAAATGTCCCTAAACTATGCCTTTCCACAACTTTGGTGTCACTATCACATCTGCCACCATTTTGTTTCCCACAATGTTTGCCTGATAACTGACAACTGGCTTCAGAAAAGGAATGTTACCGTAATATCCAGGCCCAAAGATAAGGGATTATGAGTCTAGGGGCTCAAGGCATCTTCAGCAATATGCGTCTCCCAATGGCTGGGCAATGCTTTTGTCGAACAGAGGTGTCAATAAAATGTGTGCCATTAAAATTGTTCTGGAGTTTTCTAGTACTGCATGAGATCCTGGAAGTTACCGCTCTGTTCTAACAGCAAGTAAAAAGCTGAACAGACTGAAAAATCAACAATTATTCTTTGATCTGTAAGAGAGGGAAGGATACAGGACAAACCACTGCACCCAAGATTGGAGAGACAGACAGGTGAGTATAGAAAGTCATTGCTTACCAGAGCAGAGATTCATAAGCAGAACCACCATGGAAATCACATGGATATTGACAAATTGATTCTTTAAAAAAAATTTTTTTTAACATTTATTCATTTTTGAGAGAGAGAGAGAGTGTGAGTAGGGGAGGGGCAGAGAGAGAGGGAGACACAGAATCCAAAGCAGGCTTCAGGCTCTGAGCTGTCAGCACAGAGCCTGACATGGGGCTCAAACCCACGAGCAGGAGATCATGACCTGAGCCAAAGTGAGACGCTCAACAGACTGAGCCACCCAGGCGCCCCTGATTCTAAAATGTATACGGAGAGGCAAAAGACCCAGAATAGCCAACTGGATTTTGAAGAAAAGGAACAAAGTTGTACGACTGATACTACTTGACTTCAAGACTTACTATAAAGCTACAGTACTCAAGACAGTGTGGTATTGGAGAAAGAACAGACAAATAGATCAATGGAACAGAACAGAGAGCATGGAAATAGACCCACACACATATAGTCAAAAAACAAAGGCAAGACAACAGGCAAAGATAGTCTTTCCAACAAATGGTTCTGGGACAACTGGATTTTGCACCCTTTATAAAACTAACTCAAAATAGATCACAGACCTAAATGTGAAATGCAAAACTATAAAACTTCTCAAAAATAATACAGGAGAAAATATGGATGACTTTGAGTGTGGAGATGACCTTTTGATACAACACCACCAAAGTCGCAATGAATGAAAGAAATTATTAATAACTTGGACTCATTAAGAGTAAAAATTTTCTGCTCCATTGAAAGACACTGTCAAGAGGATGAGAAGATAAACCACAGGCTGAGAGAAGATATATGCAAAGGACAGAGCTGATAAAGGGTGTAAAATCCAGTCTAAAATTTACGACAAATTCTTAAAACTCAACAATAAAGAAACAAGTTAATTAAAAAATGGGCCAAAGACTGTAACAGACATTTCAATAAGGAAACTACACAGATGGCAAATAAGCATTTGAAAAGATGTTCCACAGACAAATATCATATGCTCTCACTCATATGTGGAATTTAAGAAACAAACATGAGCGCATGTTCATTTAAGACAGACACAGGGGAAGGGAAGCAAGATAAGATTAAAACCAAATAAGATATGGTTGGAGACAAACCACAAGAGACTCTTAAATACAGAGAACAAACTGAGGGTTGCTGGAGGGGTGTTGGGTGGGGGGATGGGCTAAAGGGGTGATGGGCATTAAGGAGGGCACTTGTTGGGAATGAGCACTGGGTGTTATATGTAAGTGATGAATCACTAAATTCTATTCCTGAAGTCATTATTACTATATATTAACTAACTTGGATTTAAATTTTAAAAATAGAATAGAAAAAAAAAGATACTCTGTGTCATATGTCATCAGAGAAGTGCAAATTGAAACAGTGAGATATCACTACACACCTGTTAGAATGGTCAAAATCTGGAACACTGACAACACCAAATGCTGGTGAAGATGTAGAGCAACAATGTCAGACATCGCTGGAGGGAATGCACCATAGAATAGTGCAAGACAGTTTGCTAGTTTCTTTTGAAACTGAACACACTTTTACCATGCAATCTAGCAATTTTGCTCCTTGGTATTAACCCAACGGAGTTGAAAACTTATGTCCATTCAAAAATGCACATAGATGTTTATAACCTTTTTATTCATAATTGCCAAAGCCAGGAAGCAACCAAGATGTCCTTCAGTAGGTGAATGAACAAATAAATTATGGTAATTCAGATAATGGAATATTATTCATTATTCAATATTATTCCAAATTATTCAGTATTATTCAAAAATAAATGAGCTATCAAACCCTGAAATGACATGGAGGGGCCTTAAGTGCATATTACTAAGTGAAAGAAGCCAATGATAAGGCTACATACTGTATAATTCCAACTCTGGGACATTTTGGAAAAGGCAAAACTATGGAGATAGTAAAAAGATCAGTGGCTGCCAGTGTAGGGGGATGGGGACTCAACAAGCAGGCAGAGCACAGAGGATTTTTTGGGCAGTGAACACACTTTGTATGAGATTATGATAGTAGGTATAGATCATTATGTATTTGTCCAAACCCATAGAATGTACAACACCAAGAGGGAACCAGAAGGTAAACTATGGGCTTCGTGTGATTATGATGTGTCAATGGAGGTTCATCTTTGGTAAAAATGGACCATTCTGGTGAATGTTGGTGATAGTGGGGGAGGCTATGCATGTGTGGGGGCAGGAGGCATATAGGAAATCTCTGTTCCTTCACCTTGATTTTTTTTGTAACCTAAAATTGCTCTAAAATAATAAAATCTTTAAAAAAACTGTTCTGAAGGAGTTCATCTGTGCCTCTATGACTCTCTGTAGTAAGCTGAATAATGACCCCAAAGATATCAGGTCCCACTCTCTGGAACCTGTAATTGTGGCCTTATTTAGAAAAATGTTATTTTATTTCCAAGTGTAATTAAGGATCTTGAAGTAGACAGACTATGTTGGATTATCTGGGTGGGCCCTAAATGCAATCACAAAGGTCCTTCTAAAAAAGCGAAGCAGAGGAAGATTTCACAACCAGCAGGGTGATAGGCAATATGACCACAGAGGCAGATACTGAAGGGATGTTGCCACAAGCTAAGGAAGAGTGGCAGCCACCAGAAGCTATTGAAGGAGTATGGCCTTTCTGATACCTAAATTTCTGCCCGGTGATACTGATTTTGGACTTCTGGACTCCAGACAGTGAGAGAATAAATATCTGTTGTTCGAAGCCACCATGTATGTGGCCAACTTTTACAGCAGCCACAGGGAACTTATATACCCTCTTCCAAAATCTCACCTTCCTTTCATAGAGATTTTTCCTTCCGTAATAAACAAAGCCACCCACAGTCAGGATCCTGGCAGGTAACACTCTCCAATTTGAGAGTTTAATAAAGGGACTGTAGGAGCACCTGGGTGGCTCAGTTGGTTAAGTGTCTGACTCAATTTTGGTTCAGGTCATGATCTTACGGTTCGTGAGTTCTGGCCCCATGTCATGCTCTGCGCTGACAAGTGACATGCCTGTTTGGGATTCTCTCTCTCTCTCTGCCCCTCCCCTGCGCATGCATGCACACTCTTTCTCTCACAATAAATAAACTTAAAAAAAAAAAAAAGGACTGTATACAAAGGTCTGAGTAGAGTGTGAGAGAGAGAGCTCAAGAGAGTGTAGTTTCACAGAGCGGAACAATGAGGGAGCCTCCAGCACCACTCCAGGCCTACAGGACGAGGGGGACAGAGCTGCATGGAGAGAGAGGGCTGACAGGGGCTGTGGCCTTTGGTGAGGCAACACAGTTGACCCCCCGCGATGCAGCAGCAAACAGGCAGAGGCATAAGCACCTCATATCACTCTTTTTCCTTCCTCTGATTTCCTGCCAGTGGCCTCTGTTGCCTGCACCTAACTGGAAGGGAGTCATTCATGTCAGCCTCCTGCCCACAGAGAAAAGTGGGGAAGAGTGGAGAGCGGATTTGTAAGGACAAATGGAAATATCTGGCACCCACATAACGTTAATCCCTTCTCAAGACCATGCCCTTAACAGACTGGTTCTGTGAACCTAGCTCTGCCTTGGGCAAGTCACTACTTCCCCAGGCTTCCTCTTCATCCACAGAATGAAGGCTTTAGATGAGGAGGTCTCTAAGATCCCTTTCAGCTCTGATGCTCTGGATTCTAGACGCAGACTAAGCCCTTAGCAGGCTAACGCTGACACGTGCCTAGAGTCCTGACAGCTGTTTCCTTACTCAGATATAATCGGGCCGCTCTTTTCCATGACGCACCTCCGCATCTATGCAAGCACGTGCGGGGCATGCCGATTACAGAGCTGCTCGGAGGAGGGGAGCAGGCTGTGCTCACTCACCACGTGCACATGTCACGGCCGTGCTGGAAAAGGACAGCCAACTGCACGCGGCAAGGGGGCAGGGCAGACAGGCAAGCCACCCACCCGATGGCAGGACCTGGTCAGCGGGCGCGCCTGCCTGTTCCTCCAGAAGACTCCAGGGGGCCCGGCAGCTGGCTCAGCCTTCGGCCGGCCTGGCAACTCCCCTGGCAGTCCCAGCACAGGGCGGCTGCCAGCAACCGCACACATGGTAATAATTAGCCAGAGAGTTAAACTACGGAAAGTTCCAAGGGTCCAGGAGGGCCCCACGTTGTTGAACAACGAACGTATACCAAGCCTTCCGCGCTGCCTTGAGATGTTTTGTTCTGTATTATGTCTGCTTTGTCAACTATTCCTGTCTGCTTCTGTCTCTTTGGAACCTCCTTTTGGGAAAGGAGGATGAGACCAAGGAAGAGAACATCTTTATTAGCCCTCCAGGCCTGCAAGTGTAGGAGGGGCAAACTACCCTCCCACCCTCTCCCCATCCACCTTGGGTGGCCTGGGACAAACGGCACATTTCCTCCCTTCTCCTGACCCCACCTATAGTCATTAGGACCCTCTATGACTCCTGATGGGCCCCACCTGAGCACTGGTTTAGGGTGTGTGATTTGGGGGTGGGGGGCCTAACAAGGACCTATATCCCCAAATCCTTTTTCTTTAGTGTTTATTTTTGAGAGGGAGAGGGAGAAAGAGCCTGAGCATGTGCATACAGGCATAATCAGGGGAAGGGCAGAGGGCGAGACACACACAGAATCTGAAACAGGCTCCAGGCTCTGAGCTGTCAGCATAGAGCCTGACATGGAGCTCGAAGCCACGAACTGCAAGATCATGCCCTGAGCTAAAGTCGGACACTTAACCAACCAAGCCATCCAGATGCCCCTACATCCCCAAATCCTTCAAAGCCCTCCCCAAACTGCTAATTCCTAAATTCCATTGTCATCTTGTTTCCAGCGAAACAATCTGATTCTTGTTACACCCACACTTGGGAAATGTGTGCCTTAATGTTGTCCAGTGAGTTAAGGGCTGGAGGGGCTTACTGGAGATGAGGAAGGCAGAGGAGTCTGCATGTGAGAGATGTAAGTGGCAGTGGGGCTGCCAGGAAAGACAAAAGGACACCGGGAGAGAGGGACCTGGGCACTGGGGAACAGCATCACCCTGTCACACTGCCGTCTAGAGCTGTCCGGGTTGGGCCGGTGCTATAGATGTTTTGTGAGCATTCAGATAAGCAGCTTCTCTATCGAGAGCACTCGAGGAGCTTGCACTGTGATCCTCACACCCTCAGGAAGGAGCCGCCTTTGCAGCGATGGAGCAGATAACCACCATGGAATGTGGTTAGGGGGTGCCTGGGGGTCTCCCTCCTCCAAAATGATTCTCCTCCTCACTTCCAGGGTGAAATCTAAGTCTCCCACTAGAGCCAAACCTGCTTATCAATTCACTTATTAATCACTTTCCAGTGGTTTGCTGAAAGTCAAGGGGAGTTCAGATGGACAACAAGAAGGATTAATTTTAGATACAGGATACTGGGGGTATGAGGTGCAAAGCAGAGTTCAGTGAGAGGCTGCAGCTGGGACCTTCTTGGTCTTGCAGAAACTGACAGAGATCCTTGCAGAAAAGGAGGGAGGCCTGGGTGGCTCAGTCAGTTAAGTGTCCAACTCTTGATTTCTGCTCAGGTCATAATCTCATGGGTTTGTGGGTTCAAACCCTGAATCAGGGTCTACACAGTGCAAAGCCTGCTTGGGATTCTCCCTCCCCCTCTCTCCGCCCCTTCCCTGCTTGCTTGCTTGCACGCTTTCGCTCTCTCTCTTTTCCAAAATAAATAAATTAACTTAAAAATTAAAAAGAAAAAAAGAAAAGAAAAGGAGGGTGGAATCCCTGGACACAGGACCTCTGGGAGAGCATGGAGACATGTTCAGGTAGCAACCTGTTTGCCAGGCCCTACCTGACAGTGTGCTTGCTTAGACGCAATTACTAATTAGTAGATGCAATTACTCAGTGTATCCATCCCCCTGCCCCCCGCCCCCGCCTTTGCATCTTCTGACCCCTGTTCCCAAAATGCCTCCATGCTACATTCAGACCTCATGCTGTGGGTGTTACTACTCCCTCCATCCTCTTGTGAACAGCAGTATTCAAACAGACAGAAATGGCCTAAATCAGGGAGGGTTCGAGCCACTAGAACCAAACTGTAAGATTTAAGCACCCATGTGCAAACCAGACAGTCCTGAGTTAGCGCCAACCCTACCGCTAACCAGGAGTGTGTGTGTTTACGCATGTTGTTTCCTCCTCTAAACTTTGCATTCCCCATTTGTAAACTGGGGGTAATACAAGTAGTACCTTGATATGCAGTTCTGAGGATTAAGCAGATGAGAAAATGCATATGAAGCACTTGGGGCACAATGCCTGGCTCATAGTAAGTGCTCAATAAATATCAATGATTAATTCATAGCTTGCCTATTTTTCCTTCCAGTAAAGGTTGGCAAACTGATGCACATAGCTTTCAAAGTCATTGCAAATTTAATCTAGACTAAGGCTCTGCACTGATGTGTTCTTTGAAAAAGCCACAAAATTCTTTTGTAATTCATGATCTCTTTGCTGGTTTTCTGTCTGCTATATTTAGCTCTTAAATTTTATATCTCAGCTTGAAATCCTTCTAAAAATACAAGTGGTTCAGCCATTGGCGTTTGCTCACTGAAAACACAAGCAATTTTCTTTCAAAATAACAATAGGTCAGAGGTGGGGCTAATTACCATTACTTCAAAGATAAATAAATTATACTTCATTTAATCAAAGGATCCAATGTGGCAAGGCCAACCCTAAAGACTAGTTGCTTTAGTTCTACCTCTTTAATCTCTGGGAGAACATCTTAGTTCTTTCTCATAAATCCTAAGCTGGGACCCTGCTTTTTTCTGGCTGGGGTCCAGGAGCAACCCTCTCCCCCCAACTCACAGTTGAAATTGTTAGTGTCCATTTTATAGTCTCAAATACCAGGTACTTATTTCCAGGTGGCCACCCAGCTACCTAAGTTAATCCAACAACCTCTTTTACACATAATGACATATTTGCTGAGTGCTTACTCTGTGCCAGACACGGTTCTAAGTACATGGACTAACGCATTTAGTCATAATAATATCTCTATGTCATTATCATCCCTCTATATGGGATATCATTATTTTGATAATTTGTCCAAGGTGACCTAACTAATTCATGGCGATACTGGGATTTGAACCTGAGGAGTCCGGCTCCAGAGCTGCTCTTTTGTACACCACCTCGGAGGGAAGAAACAGTTTATCAGGGATATAGCTTAAACAAAAACCTTGATTCCGCTTTTCCACAGAAGCACCCTTCCTTTCATGGAACATGCTGTCCTGCCCTGTCACTCTGTTCCTTCCTCCTAGCCTCTTCTCTAGGGCATCTTTTGCCAAAAATATGAACAAAACACACAACAATATCCCTCTTACCTCCGTCAAACAGAGCTGCAAACATATTCAAGGCAGTGGTTCAGACTCAGAGGATGGGGCTCCAAATCCACCATCAACATTAACAGGCTGGTGCAAGTCACTTTATGTCTCTTCCGTTAGGTGCCCCATCAGCAGAGTGAGGAACGTGCCTAACTGCCTAACTGGGGGGCTTCTGTGGGGCTTACCTGAGTCGATCTGTGTAAGGTGCCCAGCACCGTGCCGGGCTCAACAAGTAAGCTGTTATCATTAAGAGAGATCAATAATGGATCAATTATGGATCACGCAGTCCGTAACCGTGAACAGAGTTGAGAAGGGCACATTCAGAAAAGCCTCGGAGAGAGGCCAGTTGTAATGTAAGCTTGCCTGTCCCTGCACACGAGGAGGGGCTGCCTGAGTCCGCCGAGCTCACCTCCAGGCTGGCACCCACCTCCACTGGGCCAGTCACTCCACCCCACAAGCAGTCGTTTTAGCCCAGACACATTACTTGCTCCAGGTTAACAGTTCCAAAATTGGTCTCAAAACTTTCCTTCAGCTCAGCACCCCAACATATAAGTCCGTAAAGGTGGAGGTGACTTTGCTGGAAGTAGGAAGGGGAGCCTCCTGGTTAAACTCCCTGAAGGGACCCTGGTGCCCTTCTAAAGTTCAATGGTATCCTCAGACCACAGTTTGAGAAGCATTAAAAATTTTTTTTAATGTTTTATTTTTATTTTTGAGAGACAGAGAAAGAATGTGAGCGGGTAAAGGGTAGAGAGAGAGGGAGACACAAAATCCGAAGCAGACTCCAGACTCTGAGCCACCAGCACAGGGCCCACAGCGGGACTCAAACTCGTGAACCATGAGATCATGACCTGAGATGAAGCTGGACGCTTAACCAAATGAGCCACCTAGGCACCCTGGGAAGCATTCTAAGAGAAACAAATAAACATACTACATGAACCCTGCCCTTAGGGAGCTTGGAGTCCGGAGGGACTGTGGGGAGCTACAGTCCTGTACTGGCTGGCAAGGAAAGCCCAGTGTCCCTCATGGAAGGGACAAGGCCTCACAAGGCCCTTGCTGTCTCCTACAGAACCCCGAGGCTTTTCAGTTGCAAGAGATCCTTCCACATTTATACTGCACACTATAGGGACTGGTAAGGGCTCGCTTGCATTGTTCACTTGCTTCAGTAAAATCATCTTTTAAATCTATTTTACCCCTCGCAACACCTCTGTGGGGTGGGAGTTATTACTATGCCATTTTACAGATGAGGGACCTGAGGCTGAAGGCATTGAACTTTCCCAAAGCAACCCAGCGAGGCAATGCGGGAGCTGAGATTCAAATCCCCACCTTCCTGGTTCGGAGTATGGCGGCTGAGGCTCGGGCTGGAGGCACCCCAGTGCAGATCCCACCTCTGCCATGGACTAGTTGTCTCTCCAGCTTCAGTGTCTATAAGCAAGGATGACTGCAGTGACACCCACCACCTTTAGAATGGTGCCTGGCACACAGCCAGCGCTCAGCAACAGTTAGTTGCTGTCTTGGGATCACCAGCTAATAGGTTACGACTAGTCTGTTAAATTCTCGCTCTCGTTCACGCAGCCTGTCGGGAACAGTGCAAGGCAGTATGGGGGGGGGGGGTGGTCAGCAGCAATAGGTGCGACACAGAGAAATAAAAGCCATACAAGTTCAAAGAAAGGGCATTGGAAATGCTTCATTTATGACTGCTTCATAAGTTTTTGAGTACTCCTTGTGCAGAAGCCATGCTGAGCTCTCCGTGTCAGTCCCATGTCAGCGCGTGTGGTGCCAAGACTTGCTTTTGGTGACTGACCACCGGGAGCATGTTCCTGCCACAGCCAAGGACCCCACGCAGCCTCCCGGGTGGACAGCTGACCTCTGCCGTGGTCATCTGGGTCTCAAACCGCATCCGGGTGACCCATAAACGCACAGCACTGGTGCTCAAGGGCCCCCAGAGGCCTGCGCCACATCCCCAGGCCTAGAGAAACAACTCCGCAGTGTGTGCATGGCGAGGGTGGGGAAGAGGAAGGAGACAGCACTGTGGGCTGGCAGAGCCCATGCTCAACAAGGCCCTGGGCCCGGCGGTGCCCAAGTTCACCACAGCGAAAATGCCTCTCAGTCCCTTCAGAGCTGAAGGTATTTATGAATGTTCCTTGACATTCCAGGGACAGGAAGGAAGGAAGGGAGGGAAGGAGGGAGGGAGAGGGAGAGAGAGAGAGAGAGAGAGAGAGACAGACAGACAGAAGGAAAGAAAGAAAGAAAGAAAGAAAGAAAGAAAGAAAGAAAGAAAGAAAGAAAGGAAGGAAGGAAGGAAGGAAGAAGGAAGGAAGGAAGGAAGGAAGGAAGGAAGGAAGGAAGGAAGGAAGGAAGGAAGGAAGAAAGAGAAAGAAAGAAAAAAAGAAAGAGGAAGGGGGAAAGGAAGGGAAGGAAAACCCCCAAACCAGAGAAATCAGAGGACTCTAAGAATTCTGCCCTAGCACTTTCTATACCAGAAATCAAGCAAAACCTGTGCTTCCAGAAACCCCAAAATTAAGATTCAACTTGGAAAGAGAGCGAAATAAACGTCTGACCTTATGCCTGTGCGTCCACCCACCCACCACACACACCCACTGGTAAGAGAACGCCCTCAGCCCAAGACTCAAAGGCCAAGCGCCTCTGTGGCTCAGTAAATGTCAAGGATCCCAAGAACCCCGGTGTCCCCTTCCTACCTTTCCGGCTGGGGTCCCCGCGGCCCTTGCTCTCTCCCTCTTGCACCACCTGCTACGAGGGATCCATCATCCCTCCTTGGGAAGCCGGCGCTGCTGCTCAGGGAGGGGTTCCGCGGAAGGAAGGGGAGGGCGGGCACTGAGATCACCGGCGTGGGGAGGGGACGGTCTCCGAACCGAGCACTTGGTCAGAGGGAAAAGGATGTTTTGTAATTTCTGGCTTGAATTTCCAAAGGCAGAACAGGAAATGTCCACTGGGGCTGGGAGGTCCAGGGAGAAATGGGCTGAGTCTCCCTTCCAAGAGGGATTTTCCGTGGGCTCTCAACTGCGCCCTGTCTGGAATTTGAAGCTCCGTCTGAATTCTGGTGCCGGTTCCCCCTTACTCTTCCCTCTAGCACATTTTTTTCCCCTTAATGGAACGTCAGCTTCGTTCCTGACATGCTGGAAAATTTTTCCTCTGCCTAAACTTGGCTCAGGAACACTTTCTCCTTGTGAGAGAATTTCTCCTGTTACAAAGTTCAGTTTAAAAAAAGAGGGCTATTTGTTTTGCCAACTTTTGTACTAGGGACATTTTTGATGGGGTTTTTTTCATCTGAACGTCTGGATTTCAAGAAATATACACACCCATATTCCTCTTGACTGTTTCCCGCTCCCTTCTAGTGGAAAAACAACAATAATAACTGGTAAAAGAGTACAGCGAAAATGTCCTTAAACTGTGGATCTAGGTGGGCCTCTCCGTACCCCCCCACATCTCCACCCACAGTGCAGGGTGCCTGGACTGTGGTAAGGAGGGTAATGCCGGGCTTCAAGGCCCTCTCTTGGCTCTGGGTCTTCCTATGATAGTAACAGGAATTGGCTATCTTTCCCAACTGGGGTCCAGTCCCATCCAGAGCGGGGGCCGCAAGATTACAGGTTGTGAATCTTGGAGACGGTGGATGGGGGTGACTTAGCTACTGGTAATCGCCTGGAGGGTGGCATGTCTGTGAATTGTCAGATGCCACCACAAATTGGGAACCTTTACAGTACTTCTTGACCCTTGCCCTAAAATTCAGGAGTTCTTACCGTGCTAATTGGGGATTTGTTCACAAACAGGAAATGAGAACATCCCCTCTGTTCTATTTATTAAAAGGAGGTGAGTTATAAACAAATTAATAGTGTAAGCAAGACAAAAACAATTTTTTGCCAATTCGTGAGGTGAGAAAATGTCAAATGTTTTAGAAGTCTCCTTCATTTACAAAAACGATACTGCATTCATAATGGGCTGATGCTAGCAGGATTTAGATTTCTGAACTGATGTATCGATAACATATTTGTATCTAGTTAGGAAAGCAAGACTGACGTAAGTCATATTTTTTTGTTTTTAGCTTGAGTTTTGTACCTAAACTTGAAAGTAATTGAAATGCATTCGTATTCTGAAGTTTAAAGATTCTATCATTTCAGTCTTGGTTTAGTATGGAAATAATCCTAATCAACAAAATTTAGCCCATCATTAAAAGTATTTAACTAGATGCCCATTTTACTTTTTAATATATTTTAATATAATAGTAAACATAATAAACATAGAATTCCCACAGTTGGCCTTTGTCCCCAAATGCTTTCAAGAATTACACTCTGAAAAGAGGCAGACAAATTGAGTCTGATATTTAAGCAACAGATAAACTGTGTTCTAAACAGATTGATCAGGCCCCCAAAGGAGGGCAGAAGTCTAATTCACTCGACGTGAGGAGTGTGTAGCTTGCCGGGCGCAGCTCACCACGGGGATGGGGAGACGTTCCGAAGCAGAATTGGTGGGGTGGCGGTTCTAATTCTCATCCCGAGAGCACAAGTCACTAGATTAGTCATCTCTTTCCATTTGCTAAACTAACTGCTTTGATATCATGAATATAGACAGAGGCATTAACAATCTCACGGGCAGCAAAAGACAGATCTTGAAGCTGAGATGAAAATCTAGTCTTTTCCAGGTTAAAGCTAGATAGTATTTCACAAAATGCCCAGGTTTGGACTGGTTCGTGGGTGAGGGGCCACACTGAATTTAACCAGCTACTGAGCCCTGGCGGAGTGCTCGGTGTGCGTGCCAGCTCTCCTGGAGGCCTCCGCAGATGGAAAACAGCTTTAGCACAACAGCTCTGTAAGGTATTGTTGCTCTCATTTTACAGGAGGGGTGCTGGGGTTCTGAGAAGCGTATTTTCAATTTTACTTGTCAGTTTCAAGATTGTTCGTGATTTGAGGGGTTTTGTTTTTGTTTTTATTTTTGTTTTGAGAGAGTGCAATCAAGGAAGAGGGGCACAGAGAGAGAGAGAGAGAGAGAGAGAATCCCAAGCAAGCTCCATGCTCAGCACAGAACCCGATCCAGGGCTCCATCCCACGACTCCGGGATCATGACCTGAGCCTAGATATAGAGTTGGATGCTATGGTTAACCGACTGAACCACCCAGGTGCTCCATGATTTGAGTTTTTTTGAAAAGAGTCATTTTATTCATGCTACCTGTCTAGGCCCCACGTCCCTACCATACCATGTTCCATGTTGGAATTGCGAATATCATCCATTTATTCATTCCAGGCAATAAACATGTAATGAACATCTATGTACACAGTACTTGGCCAGGAGAGGAATTCCTCAAACACTGCCCTGAGGGTGTTTTTAATCTAGTAGAAGGAGGAAATAAATATATGTGTATCACTGGATGAAGCAATTCCCCTAGGTATATGCCTAAGAGACCTGAAAACATACGTTCACTCAAAAACCTGTACCCAGATATTTGCAGTAGCATTGTGCATAACAGCTGCCGATGAAAACAACTCAAATGTTCATTAACTGATGAGTGGATAAACAAATGTGATATAGCCATACAATAGAATATTACTCAGCCATGAAAAGAAATAAAACGTGGATGGATGAACCTTGAATACACTCTCCTAAGTGAAAGAAATCAGACATAAAACACCACATGCTATATGATTTTACTTATATGAAGTATCCCAAATAAGCAAATCTGTAGAGACAGAAAGTAAAGTGGTTGCTAAAGTAAGTGGTGGGTCCTGCTCCAGTAGGGGTCTTTGGGGTTGCTGGTTAAAGGTGTGGGGTTTCTTGGAAGGACGATGAAAATGTTCTAAAATTCATGATGCCAACAGTTGCACAACTTTGTGAATATACTAAAAGCCACTGAATTGTACATTGTGTGTAGATGGATTAACAAGTCACAATTCATGTACCTGAAAGAATAATAACTGTATCCGTTTCTTTTGTAACCTACCCCTACTTGCCAAGTGCCATATCTCACGTCCAGTTTCTTGTTTCTTTGTCAAATTCATTTCAAAGTTTTATTTTGAGAAATTCAAGACACTAAGAAAAGATGATGTGGGAGATTCAAGAGAAGAATCATTTCTTGTAGGAGCCAATTATTCTGCATATTGTGATTCTTTGATAGTCTTCTTTCTTTAGGGAAACCAATATCCCCAAGGTGGCCCCATTCCATCCTCTACCAAAATTCATATTCAAGAAAGTATTTTAAAAGTGTAATTGCTCTGAGACTTAGGAACCAATACTTACTGTATGATTACTGTGTGTGCATTTAATTAATAAGCAACTGTTTGATTATCTTAAGCTACTGAGATAAATTCACTTTACTTTTTCATCTCTCAAAAATGGGAGCGCCTGGGTGGCTCAGTCGGTTGAGTGTCCGACTTCGGCTCAGGTCATGATCTCATGGTTCATGGGTTCGAGCCCCGCGTCAGACTCTGTGCTGACAGCTAGCTCAGAGCCTGGAGCCTGTCTTCAGATCCTGTGACTCCTTCTCTCTCTGACCCTCCCCTGTTCACATGTCTCTCTCTCTCTCTAAAATAAAAACATTAAATTTTTTTAAAAAAAGGATCAAACTCCTACTTATTCTGAGTACTCTGAAAGGTGCAGGAACCAAGAGTCTGGCTGAGGAAGCAAGCAAACAAGAATGGAGTAGGCACTTTAGGTTCTATAATGGGAAATACAGGTCCGATGAGGGCCCCCCCTGGGACCAGGAGGGTATGTGTGGGGAATGGGCTGGAATGGCAGGTGTCCTAACAAGGAGGCCTGTGGAATCTCTTCTGTAATCAATGGGAGCCACCGCAAAGTTTGAAGCAAGAGAGTGTCATGTTTTACAAAAGGTGTTTTGGAGGTCCTGAGAATGGACACTGATAGTTTCACTCTATAATTCCTGGCAATTGGGTGAATGAGGTTTCATTATTGTTGTTGTTGTTGTTTTATTTTAAAGGATGGATTATGTAGTGGTACGGTAGTAGCAGGTTTCTAGCCCCCTGAAATATGATTTGCACCAATACAGAGGGAAAGGCAATTTCGCTGCTCTTCTTTAGAATCCATGACCAGCAAGATGAACTTCGCTTCTCCTTGTAGGTCAGATGTCATTCTTGCATCTGTCCAGTAGATGGAGCCATTGCTGTCCCAGAAAGAAAACTTCCCAAGCTCTTCGGTGTCCACTGCCGCTCAGCACCAGCAGTGGCTGCTATTTATTCCTTTCCATTGGGCAGCAGCTAGGACAAGTAGCCCAGAAATATGCAGTAGAAAGAGCAGCCGTATTCTAGTCTCGACAGTGACCTTGGGCACGTTACTTCATCTCTCTGAACCTCAGTTGCCTCATCCAAAAGGTGAGGGTTTCCCAGGTCCAGAGTCTCCTGTTCACATTTCCAAACTACTACACGCAGAAAACTAAAAGTATTTCATAACTCACTTGGCAGAAAGACCTGACTTGAAGTCATATACTTTCCTACTTAGTGTGGATATTCTTACATTTTTCTGCAAAGGGCTTATGTTTGATTAAAAGGTGCTCCCCCTGCTCACTGGGAGTTCGATATAATAAAAAATAGAATATGGAGAATTAGCTTTCTAAAATCTGCAATCAGAATCCTGAAGCATACCTGGATTTTGGGAAAGAGCTTGTAGACTTGCAATTCTGACTGCAAGGGTGCTTTGGGGATGCAAGCAGGTGTCCAAAGCACAAAAGCACAGCATTGCAAAGACCTCACCGGGGCTCTTCTCCCTCAGTCCTGAGCCAATCAGACTTGAAGGCTGGCAAATAAGAGAAAGCCCAAAGGGAAAAACAAGGCAAAGAATCCCGATTGATGCATTCATATCACTCGTTCATACGACAGAGGTACATTAAGCACCTCCCATGCGCTCGTTCTAAAAATGGGACATGGATGTGAATGTGCAGCTGAGTATGTACAGAGACAAGGATCATGGATAAGGATGCCAGCAAGGTGGGCGGTGGCCACCTGGAACACTGCCATGCAAGCATTTCAACCTCTGCAGATCGATTCCTCTGCTGTCTTTAAAAAGTCTTCCTTTAAAATTCAAATACTTCTAGGTCCCACTTTGTGCCACCTTAAAATCATAGAATTTCGAGGCCAGAAAGGAATTTACCCGTAACAGCTTGGCTATCCTGTCCAAACCTTGCAGGGATGGTTGATGGCACCTGGAGTGGGACAGTGCTGACGGCATAAGCCCCTGTGGGACCTGCAAGAAGTTACCCAAGTAAGTTTCTCCTAGTTGATTAGTTTCTCCTCTCTCCATTATCAGTAGTGCAAGCACGGGTGCAAAAGCGGAACTTCTGTTCCAAATACCAGCTATTCTACACTTTTCACACCCTTCTCTAGGCTTCCCACCATCACATATCCGTTGCTCAAACCAGAGACCTGGAAATCATTCTCTCCCTCCCCCATCTCTAATACTCGATCCACTTGTAAATCCTGTCATCTCTTGCTTCAGATGTATCCTTTGTCTGATCCGCTTCTCACTGTGAGAACTCAGGTCAAAGTCACTGTTGTCTTGCTGGGACTAAAGCTGCAGCTTTCTGATTGGGTGCCTGCCTCTATTCCTGCGCCCTTGGACATCATTCTCTTTAACAACTGCCAGAGCATCTTCTTCAGCGTAAAACCCTTCAATGGCTTCCCACTCTGCTAGAGAGGATCCAAACTCCTCACCACACCACAGGGCCCCTGCCCGCCTCTCCAACCTCATCTTCCAGGCTATGGCCACCCTGGCCTTTCTGTCCCTCCAACATGTCAAACATTCTGCTGTTTCAAGGTCTTTGAAAGTGTTATTGCCTCTTCCCCCAGATCTTCATACACAGGCCCAGCCCGGGCATTGGTGGGGCCCAGGGCAGGGGCACAGATGGGGCCCACACACCGCTAAGAACTGTTACGTAAGATATGTTCTCTTCTTACCGTGACAAATGGCCTCATAACGACAAAATAGAAAAATATGTGTAAACGTATGGTTTTTATGACTATAAATTAGCAAACTATAAAAGAATTAAATTTAATTATTAGTCTCATATTTGAGTGTTCTGTTGGCTGGTTGGTGACATTTAAATGAGTAACAAAACAGAGACGTACATTATTCATAATTACATATTTATTCCACAAAAAGTCACTTTTTGCTTTCATGTCAAATGAAATCACTGATAGAATCATTTTCAAATAATGTTGTTCTATTGAGATAAATGATAAAAACGATTTTTAAAATCTTATATTCTCAAAATATAGAAAACTTGAATATATTATCATTAAAAACACAGCTGAAGGTAAATATAAAAAATAATTTTTTTCAAACATTCAGATTATTTAAAAGTAAATAAATGCATAATATAATTAGAAAGTATGAAACTTTAGAATTATTTAAATAGAGTTGAAGAAATATATTTGGACAATTTAGCCAAATTATATTAAATATTCTTATTAAAAATATGATTCTCATTGTTAGTGTTCACTTTCCATGTGGTTGTCAGGATAAAGAATTGGTATGCATCCAGCATCTTGCATCTAGACAAACATATCTATGAATTTAAGAGAAATATGAATTATTTAACATTGCAAAGTGTTCCTCCCTAAGCATGTGCAAATGTCGCAAATACCCTCCAATCCATGAGCATCTCCCAGACACAAAGATGAGCAAACAAACACACAAACAAACAAGAAAGCAAACATTCAGAACTCCAGGAAACAATTCTTTAGGCAACAATCTGTTGTACTGATGCTATCTGAGAAGAAGTGTTTAACAAATTGGTTAAAATGTCCTTTCTCTTACCTAAGTATTTCTGCCATGCTCATCCTCGCTCTACTAGTTTGCATGTGGGGGCAGAGGTGAAACTTCATGTCCCTGGGGTCCAGTGCTGACTGGAGCGCTCAGGCAGGGGCCCGGAGCAGCGGCTCCTGCTGCCCTGCTCCAAGGCCAGTCCTGTCGTCAGGTCACTTCCTTCTGTGTTTCAGACATAGAAAGGCCTTCCCTGGCCATCCTGGCTCACCGCAGTGATGCCCACCTCCCCACCCCAGTCACTGTGTACTGCATTGTCTTGGATGCTTTTCTTCATAGCAATGAATACTCTGACATTGCACTGTATCTAATTAGTTGATTGTTTTTTATCTCTTTCCCCCAGTCCTGGATTCTGTCGTATGCCTACTTTTATATTCAGAAGTTGCAAGACACTGTGGCAAATGATAGACCCTCCGTAACTATGTGTCCATTGAACATTTCTGACATTATAATTCTAGAGGCACAATAGCAGTGTACATTTATTTATGTGATGCTTTAATGCTTACCCTTTGGTCCATGTCCATAACCTTGGGAAGTCTCAAGGGCGTGACTGGGACTGAGAGGTCAGTGTGAGAGCTGGGGCTTGAAACCCTAACTCCTAACCATAAAATTAAGGCTCTTTCCTGTATACCGCTAGAACAAAGAGGGGGTCTTGAGGGCTTGTCACACACTGCCTTCAAACATAAATAAACCCTGGGGTACTTGGGTGGCTTAGTGGATTAAGCATCTGATTCTTGGTTTTGGCTCAGGTCACGATCTCCTGGTTTGTGAGTTCGAGCCCTGCGTCAGGCTCCACGCTGATAACATAGATCTTGTTTGGGATTCTCTCTCTCCTTCTTTCTCTGCTTCTTCCTCAGACTCTCTCTATCTCTGTCTCTCTCTCTCTCAAAATAAACTTTAAAGCAAAAACAAAAACAGAAACCCACAGTAAGCAGCCTTGCGCATTTCTTCCCCTAGAGGGCAGTGGCCACACACACACGGACATCTGACTCCTTTTGGTCAACCTGAAGGTAGTAGTAAGTGATCACATCTTCATCTTCACCTAGATTTTGGAAGCTCTGCAGGACATTCTGATCACTCCAGACTGCAGTACCAATTCCGTAGATACCATCTCTGTGTGTTTCCAAACCCCATCTTTTTCCAAGTAGCAAGTTAAAAGTTAAAGCCAATACATCTCTGTTCCTTTTCTGCTTTTCAGATACCTTATTGCCAGTGTTTCTCAATCTCCACCCTCCTGACATTTTGGACTGGAGGATGTTTTGTTGGGGAGGGGCTGTTCTGGGCACCGTAGGATGTTCAACAGCATCCCTGACCTATGCACACTAGTCACCAGTAACACAACCCTCTCCCCACCACACACAGTTGTGACAACAATGTCTACAGACCTCACCAAATGGGGAGGGAAGGGTGAAATCACCCTATCGCCCTGGTTTGAGAACCCCTGCCTCATTGTAAACCACAAAACCCAAACCTCCAGTGGAGGAGATGTCACGGAGCCTGGTTGTGAGTTGTGCTTCAGGAGAGTGCTGAGCAGGAACTCACAACTGTTCTCAGCGTAGGATCTTAAGATTTCCGTGTAAACTTTTCTTCCAGGGACAGCTAATTTTTTTTATCATCTCCACATGGCAATTGTTTGCAAATTAAGTGGTGTTTATCCTCCTGGCTATGAACTCTAAAAGGAGTGCAGGGGATTCGAGTTGTTACTGTTGTTGTTGTTGTAGTTGTTTTGTCTGCACAGTTCTCGGTCCCTGGGAGTCATTTCTCTCCCTTTTATTGTAGTTGTTCCTCCCCCTCCACCAGACAGGCTTAATAACTGGCAATCATCACAGCGCGGGGCAAAGCGGTCGGCAGCCAGGCAGCTACCCCCGCAAGGGGGGAATCAGACCTTCCGCAGAGCCATCGCAGAGTTCTCTGGAGCCATCGCTTTTGTTTTCTCAGGCGGACTGCAGTTTTGTTTCTTGGCTCTCCCTGAATGAAGAGAATCTTAAAACATCATGTGGCCGCAAATGGCTTCGTATAAGCTGGAAGAAGCGGTAAACAGGAAGTCAACAGCAAAGGAGGAATAAAAGTGATCAGTCAATTAGGCTGTTGGAACGACTGAAATCCCCCCTAGGCATCTTTGGGGGAAGCTGGGCCACATTAATCAGGCTTGGGTATATGCCCCCCCACCCCCAGGGTGCTCCAAGGAGGCCTAAGGGGAGCCAGCGAGGGCTGTGAGTGCCAAACCACTCTGAGAGCCAAAGATCTGCCAGAACAATGTGGCCCACATGCATGCGTGGAAATCGTCACAGCCAAGTTGCAGAACTTACATGACAATTTTTTATCCTTTCCTGGACTCGGATGAAAGGCTGCTCTGTGAGTGGAGAATTCAATGGCCCTGGCATTCCGTCTCACATCTGGCTGCTCCAGACTCTCACATTCAGGAAGAGACGACCCCCGGTGTTCTTGAGACACAAGGGCACTGAGGCTCCAACTGTGCCTTGGAGTCTGTTTCCTGGGACTCTGGATGCCCTTCTGAGGGGCCACCCAGCGTCTTTGGCTTCCATGCTTGATATCCTGACCCAGCGGGGACCCTTCCAGAACCGAGTCACTGCCCCACTGGCTTAGACACTGATCTGCCCCTCTAGGACTCTTTCCTGAGAGCAGCATTGGAGAACTGGGGGACGATATAGTGACGTTTGACATCAGTCTTAAAGGGAAGCGATGCCTTCCTGAGCTGAGAGAGAAAAAGAGAGATGAAGAGATCTAGTTTGGGTGTCTTATTTCACAAGGAAGATCAGATTGTGCAGATAGGGAGTTTTAGGGGATATAAGGATATAGGAGGTGGCAAGTTAGCTTGAAGTCAAAGGTTAAGAAACATATTTATTTTTTTTTAAGTTTATTTATTTTGAGGGGGAGGGAAAGAGAGAAACCCTGGGTCCACTTATTCTGTCACAGGCTAGGCTGCAAATGCAAGCATGGAAGTGGCCTGGGTTGCCCCCCTACCAGAGGTTCCGCTGTGGAGTGTGGGGACGTTTTCAAGGAGGCCCCTGAGGAGACTCATGTTATGCATGATGTAAAACAACATGGCGGAGCTCTGCCCTCAATGTTTCTGAACTAGAGTCTTAAGCAAGTTGTTTTTTCAACAGTTGACACTCTTGTGACTAGGGCTGAGAACAGAGATCTAGACCAGGTGTGGGAGGTGGTTGGTCTCCAGCTTCTGGTTCCACAAAGGGCCCCCTTCCTGGAAACACTTGCTGTCTGTCTCTGGGCTGCTGTATCCAAACCACTTGCAGAAAAGACAGGACCCGAGGAGGAGCTCACGAAACCTCCCACCCGGGCTCAGACTTCTCAGGTGTATCACCCATTGCATGACTGTCCGTCTTCTCCTTACATTGACCCAACAGAAATCAAGCAGTCACAAATATATAACTTTGCAACAACTTGGACTCATATGTAGTAAGCAGGACACCTATTCTCTGGGGTGGGGAGGGCCTCTCAGCAAGAATCCATTTCCCAGAAAAACTCAGTGCCACGACCGGACCAGCAGTCATCACAGACAACAGATGACTGAATGGACAAGAGCCTCAGCCATGTGCCTGGGCTGTGTTTCGTCCTGCGGGTCATACTAAAGATGCCAAAACAGTCCTGGCTTCTGTGAGGCTGCATTTTAGTTCAACACAGGAGCCTAACAGGCATGCAAGGCCAAGACCGTAACAGAAGGCCACGTGATCATTCCGGCCCTCAGTGAGCTCAAGCCTGAGCATTTGTGTAGAGGTGAGCATTTCGTTAACTGGTATCTCACATTGGTATTTAATCTGTCTCACTCTGTGACTTATAAACTCCTCAGTAGAAAGCACAACTTACCCTTCTTAGGGTCTCATCATACACGCATAAGTGCGCGCACACACACACACACACACACAGTTTCTAGACCAGTGCTGTACACAGTTAGGGGCTCCTTGTACTATTACTAAATGCCCCAGTCAGTGTGATTGTGTAGAACAGAATATGACTGCAGCAGGGGCTGTGTAAGGGAGCAATCTGGGTGGGGTCCCTGGGTGGCTTGGTCAGTTAAACATGACTTGGGCTCAGGTCATGATCTCATGGTTCATGAATTTGAGCCCTGCTTTGGGCTCCAGAGGGCCAACTTAAGATCCTCTTTCCCCTCTCTCTGCCCCTGCCTGCTCAAGCACATGCTCCTTCTCTCTTTCTCAAAAACAAATAAACATTTAAGAAGAGGGGAGCAATCTGGGTAGGCAAGAAGAGCTGGAGGAGGGAGGCTTCACTGCAGAGGCAAGAGACAATTGACAGGAAGTTTGCTGCAGTTCTTTTTTCTGTTGAAAGTAGTGATTAAAGATAAAATTTAAAAAATTATAAAAGTATACATATTCATTATGGGAAATTTGTAAAATAAAGAAAAATATGGGGCACCTGGGTGGCTTGGTCGGTTAAGTGTACGACTTCGACTCAGGTCATGAGCTCATGGTTCGTGGGTTCGAATTGTGCATCGGGCTCTGTTCTGACAGCTCAGGGCCTGGAGCCTGCTTTGGGTTCTGTGTCTCCCTCTCTCTTTGTCCCTCCCCCATTCACGCTCTGTCTCTCTTTCAAAAATAAATAAACATTTTTAAAAATGTAAGAAAAATATAAACAAGAATATTTAAATCCAGATAGTTTGACTCCCAGACATTTGTAAGTGTACAGAATTTATAATTATGAACTTGTAACAAGCAGTAGGAAAAAACAGATACCTAAGAGAATAATAATGGAAGACCCGATCTAGAAGACAGGAGCCTCTCTGTGGATATGACATTTGCATTGAGGCTGAAGGATGGGCAGGGGTTGGACAGGTGAAGAGATGAGAGTATGAGAGGCAGATGTGTGTTAGAGAAAACAGTTTTTAAAAAGGTAAATCATACAAATATAAAATGAACTTGTGCCAAAGAGTTTTTAACTCATTAGTCATTGAGGGAACCATTAAGATGTTACAATGTTTCCTTTTTTAAAGTTTATTCATTTATTTTGAGAAGGACAGAGTGTGCATACATGCACATGGAGTGAACAGAGGGGCGGAGAGGGGGAGAGAGAAACCCAAGCACAGCATGAAGCCCAAAGCTGGGCTCCATCCCACAAACTGTGAGATCATGACCTAAGCTTCAACCGAGTCAGACGTGTAACCGGCTGAGCCACCCAGGCACCCCTGTTATAACTGTTTCAAAGGAGTATTCAAAGGACCATCTTATCAATCAGGACTGCTGAATTGACGTTTTTATTTTATTTTTATTATTTTATTTTATTTGTATTTTTATTTTAGAGAGAGGGTGCTCGAGTCAGAGATAGGGCCAGAGGGAGAGGGAGAGGCAATCTTAAGCTCAGCATGGAGCCTGACGTGGGGCTCAATCCCATTACCCTGGGATCATGACCTGAGCTGAAATCTAGAGTTGAACACTCAACTGACTGAGCACCCAGGCACCCCAAAATGAAATATAAATAGATGCCAACACGGGTAGAGGAAAATCTAGCCCACCCCTGGACAGAGTGTACCGACACATTTGTGCACATTTGCACCACTTCCCGAATTGTAAATGAGCTCACAGAAAACGAGAGATGGAAATAACCAGGGTGGGTAAGCCAGTCAGGATATCCATGAATTTTTTCTCTCTTTTCAAAGTCTTTCATGTTTTTTTCCCTGACACGTGCAAATGCCCTGGGGAAGGAAAGAACTTTCTAGAACTGAAAGAAGAGGAATGTTGCTGGGACATAGTGCTTCAAGAGGAGAGTGAGTTGAGATGGGGTCATGGTGTACATGCCGTTTGATAGCCTGCTTTTATCATTAAACCACAGAGGATGAACATTTCCCTATATCATCCAATATCCTTTTGAAGCAAGATTCTTTTTTTTTTTTTTTTTACAGTTTATTTATCTAAGTAACCTTTACACCCCATGTGGGGCTCGAATTCATGACCCTGAGGTCAGGAGCAGTATGCTCTTCGGAGTCGCCAGGTGCCCATGAACCATGATTCGTTTTTGTTGTTGTTGTTGTTGATTTATTTTTGAGAGAGACAGAGGGAAGGAGAGAACTAGCAGGGGAGGGGTAGAGAAATAAGGGGACAGGGGATCCAAAGCGGGCTCTGCACTCACAGCAGCAAGTCCAATGTGGGCTGGAACTCACGAACTGTGAGATGATGACCTGAGCCGAGTCGGAAGCTCAACGGACTGAGTGGCCCAGGTGCCCCATGAAGTGGCAGCACCATGCTCCCTGGAAGAAGGCTCATCATAAATAACCAGCCATCCCCCCTTGTCCGTTTAAGTTGTTCCCACTTCATTCTTGTGTGTGAATCTTGATTCTTACATATCTCTGAGTACTTCTTTAGGATAGATTTCTATAAGTAGAATCTCTAGATCAGAGATTATTTTAAAGATGTTGATGGACAAAAACTGCTTTCTGAAAAAGGAATCTCTACACTCAATGTGGGGAGATCAAGGGTTGCATATTCTACTGACTGAGCCAGGCGCAGCAACAAAAATGGTTTTTCACTGAAATGTTTTAGGAAAATAATGAGGGAGGAGAGGTGGAAGCCCTGAGAGTAGTTAGAATGCCAGTGTAACACGGGGCGTGAGGAGGGAGGGGTCTGAACTAGGGTGAGAGGACAGAGGAGGGGAGAGGCCCAGAGAAAGAGGTGTTGAGGAGAAGCAGCAGTGAGGGGGTCTGGGTGCGCAGAGTGAAAATGAGGCAGGAGTAGGCTTTGGGCTTTCTTTTGCCTCAGACACACTTTGGAAATGGGCACGTTTGGGAGAGGAAATAATTTGAGGGACATAGAGCATCTAGGAACACGGAGGCAGGGCTAGGAAGGTAAATTGGGAGGCACCCAGGGATCCTCTGGTTGAAACCAGAAGCTAGGGGATGCCTAAACGAAAGGAGCCCTCCCAGAATCCCCACAATCAGCGGTGTGCTTGGGGAACCCGGCAAATAAGCAAGCAGAAAAGAAGGAAGTAAGGAAGCCAGTCCCGGAGTAGATGTTTAACAATGTTAGCTATTGCTGTGAGGTCAGAAAGAATGAGGGCTAAGGAAGAAAACCATGTGTTTGGCCAGAAGAAAGTCAGAGTGACCCTGACAAGAGAGTTTTCAATTGAATTGTGGGGGTGGAAGTCAGTGGTTATGGGAATAGGAGATGGAAGCATTGAGTGTCAGCCACAACCTGGAGGACTTGGGCAGCAAAAGGAATAAGAAAATCTGGAAATTAGCTAGAAAGAAGGGGAGTCCAGCATTATTGTGTGTGAGTATGTGTGTTGTTCATATTCCAACCCAGCAACTTCCGTCTGCCTTTCCACATCCCCTACCATGGTTTCCTCTGCTTATTTTCCAATCCTAAGTATTTTTTCAACCTCAGAGGATGTTACGTGGCTTCATATGACAAACACATAGTAAGTGCTCAGTAAGTGTTAGCTGTTTGTATTAATCAAGAGTCCTTAGGAGCAAAATCTGCAAACAGAAAGGAAGACAGGTATGCCACAAAAGGGTGGAATAAGTGGAGATGAGGTTAGGGAGGGGGTACTGTCCTCAGCAGGGAACCATTAGAAACATAATAGGCCCTTTGTCTTTTCTTGGCCTTAATTCCAGATCTACTGTTGGCTTAATTCTAGATAGACTGCTTCTATACGAGATGTCTTAAAGGAGCCTGCCTTTTGTCAGTTGCACGTAGCTTTGAGACTCTTCTCAAGGATTTCTTTCTGTCTCCCCGTTTGTTGCTTTGGGGTCAGTCTGAGTCGCAGGCCTGGCCCTGCCCCTTGGAACAGTGGAAGAGAACAAAGAATTCCCCAAGGGACAAGATTTGGGAAGAGAATATGCAGAGGGGAAGCCAGCAAGCACCAAATGTGTGGTCACAGCAAATAAGCGAAGGATAGAAGAGCCCAAGAGCCATGTCTTCAGCAGTGGACAGAGTGAAATCCCAGCCCGTCATCAACAGGGAGGATCTGGGTCAGCGCGGAAGCCCAGAGGATCCTGTTTCTGGGTGAAGGCGCAGAACAGTGCAGGCTGAGGAGCAGAGGTGGGAGGCCATCCTGCTTTTCCTGTCGTAGGATGACAGAATCGATCCACAGTGCAGCAGGGCTATGGGGAGAAGGCACAATTCGTCTGTTTCGGCTGTGGCTTTGCTAGCCTTCCTCCTCAGTCCTCCTCACCCACTGGTTAGAAGGCAGAAAAAGTAACTAACTGTCCAACTTAAAGTGTCAATAATTGAAACAGTCCCTTTGAGTAGAGAGGCCAGTCTTTCATGGATAAAAATGCTCCTCCTTCTCCATCTCACCTAAGATTGTGTCTGGGTCACAGAAGGACCTACTCCAACGAGGCTTCAGATGTGTCCTCAGCATCCTGTAAGGTCCAGAAATCTTTCCTGTCATCTCGCTTGCTAACTGGTCTGATGGCCTTCTCTGATGACATGGGGGCTGTTGAATATGTGATGTGCCCTCTCTTTGCCTGACCAGAGCTCAGAGCACTCCCAAATAAGTTGACTTGGCTCTCCCCTGCTGCATGCCTCTCAGAGGACAATCTGTGACTGTCATTAGGTCCTAGTGCCAAAGTTTTACTCTGCTGCCCTGGCCACAGAGACACCCATGGCAACGAAAATTCTTGTCTTTTCTCTCAGCAACATCTCCTTTGGCATTTCTTTTCAGAAGCACTACTGTTACAAAAGCTGACCGTCTCATTGCTTGATTTTATAACTGGGCTGAATGTCAGCCTGGGGGGGTATCTGCTATTGAGGCTACCCACGTAATGAGACAGGAGCCCCCTCAATTCCTCTGCCTAGAACGATGCTTCGGACCAAATCGTTTGAACTGACCGGTGAGTTATATTGGCATCTGGTGGACACGGCTGGTTTTGGTCGGGCCTGAAAACCTGAGAGTCTTTTATTTCAAACCCTCTAAACTCTATGCTCAATGAGTATGGAAAGTGTTGCATGTGGAAATTGCTTGGGCGACTGGGGGAAACGTTGCCAAAAGAGAAACTTTCCAGTTCTTAGCTTTCAAAGTGTGCACTGTGCCATATGTCATGAAGTAATGCAGATTCTCTGAATGGCGGCGCCACGGCCAATGAGAGCAGTGACCGGACCGTCAGCAAATACAGTTCTAGTCACTAATCAGAGGCAAAAGAATTGTTCAGAAAGAGCAAAAAGAACAGGCCTCTGAGAATCTGAGCAGCACAAAATGGAGGGAAACTGCCCATGGCCCCAGAACTTCATTCTGTTTAGGAAGAAATACGCTCAAAAGTGTTCCTGAAACAGCAACGTTAACGCTAACAGATACCATCTGGAAATCAACAAAACGCAGATTTTGTTTTTACAGATTTTTACTGAAAACCAGTTCCAGCCAGGGAATCTCAAATCTCAGAAGTCTCCAACAGGGCACTAAGCTATAAACAATCATTTAGCAAAATCCGCAGTCAAAATGACAGATGAAGGCTGCTGTCTTGTCCTTTTTATTTAAATCAAGACATGAGGTCAGACATGACCAAGTGGGTGGAGACGTGATAGTCTGCGGTGATACATTTTAAATACTTTTTAATACACAGAGGCCAGCCTCAGAGACAGGCGAAATTTATCTTCAAAACTTCACCACCCCTCCCCTCAAATACCTGGTGCCCTCCTTCTGGCCCCCACAGATTACTGTTCTTGGAAGATAATGGATTTGTTAGTCTTCAGCTACCCTACTGTCTCCCCATATTTACATTTAAGAGGGCTTTTTGGAGATACAGGTATCCCCTGCTTTTAGAAAATTTGCCTTAGGGGGCGCCTGGGTGGCTCAGTTGTTTAAGGGTCAGACTCTTGATTTTCGCTCAGGTCACCATCCCACTGTTTGTGGGATTGAGCCCCACGTCGCTTGTGCTAACAGCACGGAACCTGCTCAGGATCCTGTCTCTCCTCTCTTTCTTGCCCCTGTCCTGCTCTCTCTTTCTCTCAAAATAAACAAATAATTTTTTTAAAAATTTGCCTTAAGCCATATTGCTTTTATGAAAGACCTGTTTTCACTAACTGAAAGAAATTCAAAGAGTATTTTCGCTTTTAAGAATAAAAGTGAAAGTGAAATAAAAAATAGCGTTCAGTGTTCATTTCGCAGCAAGTCGTTAGGTCGTTAGAGAGGCCGTGTGGCGCCCTGAGCAGCAAGAGCGACCCTCCAAACTCTTTCCCCGGGAACTACACTCAGTGTCTCAGTATCAAGCCACCGTAGCTTGAGCTATGAGCATCTGTGCTTATCCTCACGTATTTTGTGCATTCAATAACTAAATGGATCCTAAGGTATCAGAACAGCCTAAGACAGGTCAGTTTGGGGGTCTGGGAATGTTCAGAATTACTAGTGGTAATCGTTCTTTGCTTTGCCCCACTTCAGCTTACAAAAGTTCCCATAAGAACACTCCACCTTGGATATTAGAGGAATATCTGTAATACGTCTAAAAGAATTGTCAGGATTGTGGGAACTTTAGACAGCAGCTTGATGGGCTTGAAGGGGAGGGAGCCGCTTTTTGGGAGTTGGTACATTTCTCAAATCAGCCTTCTGCAAACAGTTGCCGGCATGTGAGCATTCCCCGGTTTGAGGCTGGCTGTAGCTTCCTTTGGCTGGGCTTCGCATCTCCTTCCATATCCTGGCAAGTGCGAGCGGGGCTATCCGTGAATGTCTTGCCTTCCTGTTCAGTGCGGAGAATGAACTACTCTATGTTGTTGGTGGAGAACAATTAGTGCAGGTTTCCGTGGGTAACTAGGTGGAAAACAGGCCTCATGCATAATTCCCTGCATGCACGTGGCTATTTCCAAATAAAATTTTCAAGCAGAAGACCTCGGCTTCTCAGAGTCTCCATGCCTGGCTTCTCTCTCTCTGGCCCTGCCCTGAACTGGGATTCGGCAGGCCATGGCTGTCCAGATGCACTTTGGTGCTTCCTGCTGCTTCACATTGGACTGTGGGTCATTTCTGTGCTGGGGAAGGTCACGGGCTTGTTAATTAGATGGAAAGCAAAGACAGGATACAAATTTTCCTAGAAGGACACAAGCATTTTCAATTTTTAGTGGTGATTATGACCACCACCCTTTCCTGCTTCCTGAGGACAGCAGTTCAATATGACTTCAAAACACACTGATTTTTCCATTTGACTACTCAAGGGGGTGCTCATGCAAAACTGCAATTGGGAATACACACAGTTTCCTAGTTTTACTTTTATTTATATGCAGGGTATATTTGCATAATGTTTTATTTTTGGCAAGCACTGTTACATTCATAATTTCATTTGAGCCTTACCAGAATCATCTGAGGTAGGCAAGGTGGGGAATAATCTTTCCCTTTAATCTATAAGATATCTGAAGCTCAGAGAGCTCCCATAAGTAGCAGAGAAAGATAGGACTGATCTCAGGTTTTCTGGTTCCTTGATCTTGTTTCTGTCCTATCAAATCACCATCACCACTCATTACAACCCAGAGAGAGCTATGGGTTGGTCAAACATCATCAAATCTGCTTAAATGGACATATGCTTTTTTTTTTTTTTTTTTTTGCCCAGTATCCCTTCTTTTGAGAATCACCCAGCCCAGTTCTAGTTTTCATCTAGTTTCTAGTATTCATCTTGTTTGGCTGTGGTAGAACCCACCATATCCCTAACTGAAGAGAGGGAACTATAAAGCCTGGCCAGAGAATTCTATTATCCTGGTCACATGAATGGCTCAGGTATGAGCACATGACCCAAGATGACCAATCATAATCTTCTTTGGACCTTTCATCAAAGCTCTTAGGAAAGATGCATTCTCTTTCTCTGGGTCCTTGCTGATATGAAGCAAGGGTCTGACTGAGAATGAAGGCAAGCAGAGGCTACCAGAGCTGAGAGATGGTGAGACTCCTGATACTATTTGAACTGTTGAGTCTGGCTGTGCCCGAGACTCTTCAGTGAGCCAATCATTCCTATTTTACCTAAGCCAGTTGGAGTTGTTTTTATGACACTTGCAAATGAAAGGAGTTATTGGCTAATAAAAATGGCATTTCTATCTCTCCCAAAATTACAAAATTACCTCTTTAAAACTATTTATAGTATGCTTTATTTTTTCTACCAAAAAAAACTCTGAGGCATCTTATTAGAAGAAATAGGCAAAAAGCTAAAATCAAAGTATAAGTTTAATACATAAAATACATATAATATGTATACATATAGACAAACTTTATATTAAACCTAGAAAACTATTTTTAAAACTATAGAACCAAGTATTGTTGAAGGTGCTAGAAAATGGACACTGTTGGATAAAATATAAATTGGTGCAAACTTTCTGGGGAGAAAATTGACAATATTTATTCATAACCAGCACTTGCCCATAATCAACAATTCCATCTTTTAAAGTGCATATACAGGAAATAATTAAATAAAAAATGATTATGCAAAGATTTAGCTATAGAAATGACTGTTATAATCACCAAAAATTGGAAAATAGCCTGGATATCAAATGACAAGTTTTAGGTCAAAATAGTATGTCCACTCATTACAATACCATGTATTGGAATAATGATATAATCTTTTATTTACCGACCCGGAATAATGTTCACATATTGTGGAATGGCCTTGGACTAGTATACCTAAATTCTTCCTAGGCCCCAGAAAGATACATATAAATTATTCACTCTTAACCCCATGTTTTTTAACAAAACAAAAAAATCTATTTATTGGTTGTGGTCATTGAAATGGGAGAAATAGAGAAGCGACAAAAATTGCCTCTTTATTTTTACAGTTTGAGTGCTCTTGCTTGGGTCAAATTCGGTTCCCCATAGATGTGTGGTTAATTATCCCCTCTTGAACCATATTTGTTCAAACACTTCACTAGTATTGCAAGGTCTCTATTCTAGACCACTAGTCACCAAGATGTGTATATGCTCAAAATAAAATACTGGGTTGTAAGAAGAGAACTGTAGAGTTTCTATGTACAGATAACTCTTATTTATTTTCCATTTCTGATATGTTTTATAACGTATATAATACAACTGGATAATATATAACAAATAAGTATACAAAGATTGCTAAATGTTTTTGATGATAAAGTTGTGTTCTGGGTATCTACTGCTGTGTAACAAACTGGAAACTGAGTGGCTTATAACATCATTTTATTTTGTTCAGTCTTATGGATCAGATATTTGTGAAGGACTCACCAAGCCATTTTTTTTAATTTTTAAATTTTTAAAATTCTTTTGTAGTTTATTGTCAAGTCAGTTTCCATATAACACCCAGTGCTCATCCCAACAAGTGCCCTCCTCCATGCCCATCACTCCTGCTTCCTCTCCCCCACCCCCATCAACCCTGTTTGTTCTCAGTATTTAAGAGTCTCTCATGGTTTGCCTCCCTCCCTCTCCTTAACTATTTTTTCCCCTTCTCATCCCCCATGGTCCTCTGTTAAGTTTCTCAAGGTCCACATATGAGTGAAAACATATGGTATCTGTCCTTCTTTGCCTGACTTATTTCACTTAGCATAACACCTTTGAGTTCCATCCACGTTGCTACAAATGACCAGATTTCATTCTTTTTCGTTGCCATGTAGTATTCCATTGTATATATAAACTGCATCTTCTTGATCCATTAGTCAGTTGATGGACATTTAGGCTGTTTCCATGATTTGGCTATTATTGAAAGTGCTGCTATGACCATTGCGGTACACGTGCCCCTATGCATCAACACTTCTGTATCCTTTGGGTAAATTCCTAGCAGTGCTATTCCTGAGTCATAGGGGATTTAATTTTTTGAGGAACCCCCACACTGTTTTCCAGAGCAGCTGTACCAGTTTACATTCCCACCAACAGTGCAGGAGGGTGCCCGTTTCTACACATCCTCGCCAGCATCTATAGTCTCTTGGTTTGTTCATTTTAGCCACTCTGTCACCTAGACCATTTATCTTTGCAAGAAGCAGTATCAGTTAGAACAGCTCAACTGGATCTAGAGGATCCATTTCCAAGATGGTTTCCAAGATGATTGGCAAGCTGGTGCTGGCTATAGTTGGGAGTTCAGCCAAGGTGGTTGGCTAGGGGGAGAGGGACATCTCAGTTCTTTTCCATGTGGCATCTGTTTGCAGCTGCTTGGGCCTCCTCACAGAATGGGAGCTGGCGTCTGAGAGGGAATATTTCAAGAGATGGGACATAGAAGCTGCCAGTCTCTTAAGGCCTGGAACAAGAAAATACCAAAGTCATTTCCATCACATTCTACTGGTAAAAGCTATTCAGGAGGCCATTCAAGATTCAAGGGGAAGAGGCATAGAACCTATCTCTCAGTGAATGGTATGTCAAAGAATTTGTGGCCCTCCTAATTTAATATCTCTCTCTCTCTGTCTCTCTCTCTCTCTCGACTGGCTTTATAAAGAAGGATTTTGTCACCCAAGTTTGGAAAACTTAACAAGTTCAATTTCATAGCAAAAAAGATATGCTTTTAAAATTAGATGCCTTTTAAAAAATGTTTGTTTGTTTATTTTAAAGAGAGAGAGAGACAGTGAATCCAAAGCAGGCTCCAGGCTCTGAGCTGTTAATACAGAGCCTGATGTGGGGCTTGAATGCACGAACTGTGAGATCATGACCTGAACCAAAGTCAGATGCTCAACCTACTGAATAACCCAGGTGCCCCTTTAATGCCATTTTTAAAAGAAGTATTAGTTTATCCTACTTTTTAAAACTTTTATCGAAGCATAGTTGACATACAATGTTACATTAGTTTCAGGCATATATACATTATGAAATGCTTATCATAAGTATAGTTACCATCTGTTACCTTAACAAATTATATTATTGGCTATATTTTCTATGCTGCACTTTTCATCCCTTGATTTATTTGTAATTGGAAATTTGTACCTTTTAATAACCTTCACTTATTTTGCCCATCTTCCACCTTACCTCCCTTCTGACAACCACTCGCTTATTCTCTGTATTTATGAGTCTATTTTGATTTTTCTTGTTTGTTCATTTGATTTGTTTAGATTCCACATATAAGTGAAATCATGTGGTATTTGTCTTTTTCTGTCTGACTTCTTTCACTTAGCATAATCTCCTGTAAGGCCATCCATGGTGTCACAAATGGCAAGATTTCATTCTTTTTTTTATAGCTGAGTAATATTCCTGTGTGCGTGTGTGTGTGTGTGTGTGTGTGTGTGTGTGTGTGTGTCTTCTTTATCCATTCATTTATAGATGGACATGTAGGTTGCTTCCATAGTTTGGCTATTATATAAACAATGCTGCAATAAACATTGTGGTGCATGTATCTTTTAAAATTAATGTTTTTGTTTTCTTTAGGTAAATACCCAACGATGGAATTACTGAGTCATGTGATATTTCTATTTTCAGGTTTTTGAGGAAACTCCATACTGTTTTCCACAGTGGGGGAACTAATTTATATTCCTACCAATAGTGTACAAGGTTCCCATTTCTCCACACCCTTCCCAACAACATGTGTTATTTCTTGTCTTTTTTGGTACCAGCCATTTCTGTCAGGTGTGAGGTGATATCTTATTGTGGTTTTGATTTGCATTTCTTTGATGACTGGTGATGAGCATATTTTCATGTACCCATGGGCCATCTGTATATCTTCTCTGGAAAAATGCATATTCAGTTCCACTGAATAAGTGGAATAAGTAGTGTTGAGTTATAGGAATTCCTTATATATTTTGGATATTAACCCCTTACCAGATTGTCATTTGCAAATATTTTCTCCCATTTAGGAGGTTGCCTTTTCATTTTGCTGGTGATTTCCTTTTCTGTGCAAAAGCTTTTCAGTTTAATGAAGTCGCAATAGTTTACTATTGCTTTTGTTTCCCTTGTCTGAGGAAACAGATCCATAAATATGTTTGCTAAGGCTAATGCCCAAGAGACCACTGCCTATGTTTTCTTTTAGGAGTTTTATGGTTTCAGGTCCCACATTTAGGTCTTTAATCCATTTTGAGTTTATTTTTGTGTATGGCATAAGAAAACAGTCCAGTTTCATTCTTTTGCATTAGCTGTCCAGTTTTCTCAGTACCATTTATAGAAGAGACTGTCTTTCCCCCGCTGTATGTTTTGATTCCTTTGTCATAGGTTAATTCACTATATAAACGTGGATTTGTTTCTGGGATCTCTATTCTGTTCTACTGATCGATCTATTTTTGTACCAGTACCATGCTGTTTTGATTAGTGTAGTTTTGTAGCACGGTTTGAAATCTGGTTCGGTGGTGCCTCCAGCTTTGTTCTTCTTTTTCAAGGTTGCTTTGGCTATTTTGGGGTCTTTTGTTGTTCCGTACAAATTTCAGGACTATTTGTTCTAGTTCTGTGAAAAATACTATTGATATTTTGATAGAGATTATATTGAATCTGTAGATTACTTTTAGTAGAATGGACATTTTAACAATGTTAATTTTTCCAATCTAAGCACAGTACATTTTTCTATTTATCTGTGTCATCTTCAATTTCTTTCATTAATGTCTTATAGTTTTCAGTGCAAGTCTTTTATCTTCTTGGTGAAATTTATCCCTAGGTTTTTGTGTGGTCATCTTTAATTCACCACCTAGTGTGTGGTCAAAAATGTCTGAAGACGACTAATTTAGGTTAAAAAACATGTGTACCAGGAGCTCCGCCCTCAGACTGGGGCTCAGCTCTCTTACGTGAGGAATTCTTGGCCATCAAAAGCTTGTCTGCTCCCACTGGTGCGTCTCCCTAAAGCTGTTTAATTAGAAAAGAGGCTCAGGCTTTTCTTTTAATGACTTTTTTAAATCCAAAGTCATAGACAGAAGAATATATGCAAGACAATGTGCAGAAAAACAGTTTAACTCTTTATTAACAATACTGCTTTATCTTGCTTAATAAAATGGTTTGTCTGATGTCAGAAACAAAATGTGTATCTGGTCAGATCTGAATGATCTTTTATATTTTATTTATTTTTTAAAATTTACATTTATTTATTTTTTGAGAGACAGAAACAGAGCGTGAGTGGTGGAGAGGCAGAGAAAGAAGGAGACACAGATTTTGAAGCAGGCTCCAGGCTCTGAGCTGTCAGCATAGAGCCTGACATGGGGCTCAAACTCACAAACTGTGAGATCATGACCTGAGCCAAAGTTGGACGCTTAACCAACTGAGTTATTCAGATGCCCCTTGATGACCTTTTAACAAATTTCTCCATTATGGGGCACTTGGGTGGCTCAGTTGGTTGAGGGTCTAAATTCAGCTCAGGTCTCACGGTTTGTGAATTTGAGCCCTGTATCAGGCTCTCTGCTGCCAGCATGGAGCCTGCTTAGGGTCCTCTTCCTCCCTCTCTCTCTACCCCTCCCCCACTTGTTCTCTCTCTCTCTCTCCCCCCCTTTCTAAAAAATAAACATTTAAAAAACTACAGAAATTTTTAAAAAGTTCTCCATTACAACAGTATACTCTAAAGCAAAATATACTGAAACTTAAACTAAATACAGAGTGACTTTTATGATTCAAAGGATGAATGTAACAGTATTCTACCAGAAATTTCCGAGTGCACAGACTGACACCTGCTTTTCCTTTCACATCAATCAAGTAAGATCATCACAAACAGGAGTTTAAGATTTCTCCCATAACACCTACTTTTAAGGAAAGCAAAGTAAGTTCCTAAACAGTATAAGCCCATTTTTGTAAGAAAATACGTGTGAGAGAGAAAGGAGTAAACTTTTTCACTATTTATGATCCCAACCTCTACCAGTAAGAGGATCCTGAGAAGAATGTGTTGTTTTCCTGAGCAGGGCAATAGGTAAGGGAGCAAATTAGAAAAAATGAGATAATGAAAAATTATTTCTGAAGAGAAAAGGAAGAGCTGTCTCAAGGTAGCAAAAGAAAAGAGAATGAGTAGTTTAAAAGAGTGAGTTGGGGGGCAGCTAGGTGGCTCAGTAGGTTGAGTGTCCAACTTCAGCTCAGATCATGATCTCACAGTTCATGAGTTCAAGCCCTGCGTCAGGCTCTGTGCTGATGGCTCAGAGCCTGGAGCCTGCTTCAGACTCTGTGTCTCCCTCTCTCTCTGCCCCTCCCCCACTTGAGCATGTGCACTCTCTCTCTCTCAAAAATAAATAAACATTAAAAAAAAAAAAAAGAATGAGTCAGGGGTGCCTGGGTGGCTCAGTTAGTTAAGTGACTTGATTTCAGCTCAGGTCATGATCTCATGGTTTGTGGGCTGGAGCCCCACATCAGGCTCTGTGCTGACAGCATGCAGCCTGCTTGGGATTCTCTCTCCCCCTCTCTTTCTGCACTCCCCAACTTTCTTGCTGACTCTCTCTAAATAAATAAATACACTTTTAAAAAAGTGTGAATCGGGGATAATTTTGCTACATGTGCTGTGGGAACTCTCCTCTAGGTTGTCACAAACCCTTCAGTAAAATTTGCACTGTATGGCAATTCTTTTTGGTTTTGGATTATGTTCTTTGGGGGATGATTCTGAGTAATATTGACCTGAACATGTTGAAGGTAGACATAGGCCAAGAACAAGGGTAGCCTAAGCAAGTTCAAGTCTCTTGTAAGTAACATCTGAATAAGAAAAGTCCAAGATATACATTTCTCCAGTAGGGTCAGTGAATACCTCTGGGTAGAGGAGTAAAAGGACATTTCTTTCATTCTCTCTTCATTTTTGTATTTTTACATTTTGCTATTAGTTGTGTGGTTAAAAGGAAGTTATTTTGAAACACATGTGGACTTTGTAATCAGACAGATCTATGTTAGAACCTAGCCCTGCTTCTTCAATTTATGATTTTGGACAAGTTCCTTAATTTTTGTAAGCCTCACTTTCCTCATTTGCGTAAAAAGGATAATGACTGTACCTTTACTCATGGGTAGTTGAGAAAATGTATGAAGTTATGTGTGTAAAGTTCTTCAGATTGGGCTTAGCGCTGAGCGGGCATACAATAAATGGTATAAGTTGTTGTTGTCAACAACGAAAGCTTATTTCTGGTTCTCAGCTCCTGATAATAATCAGCTTTTCCTGCTCATTGCCAAGAAGGCAGTACCTGACTATGTGTCTCTATCCTTGAAAGAACCAGCAGAGTAAATTCAACTGAATTTTATCCCTTCTACTGTAAGTCACACAACATATTGTCACCATAAAAAAAGCCTTTTTGAGTACCTACGGTCTGCAGGTCACTTAAGTTCTCTAGAAGACACATAAAATGTAGCCTGCATCTCATAGCCAGGTCACTTTTGGCCACGAACGCCCAAGTGTCTCAATTCCTAATTAAAAACACTTTAAGGGTAGGCTATACTTAGGACTGGGCCCACATGTTCTTAATTCCCAGTGAAGAACACACATTACATTTCAGGACTTCTGCACTAGCCAAGGCGTTCTGATGTGGGGTTTGAGTTCCTTGGCTCTGTCACGTGACTGGCTTTTTGATGTGGTTTCTGTTCCAGTAAGTTAAACTCTGGCCTCTCATAACTGGCCCAGCCTGCCATGCTAAAGACGAATCCTGGGCGCAGACGGAGGCTGAATCTGCATGCCTGCGGGTTGATGAAACCACGAACTGCCACGGGGTTAATTAGCTGGAGGCTTTTCAATGTGGCACGGTCCCACTATTCAGGGTTTCCTAGTTGCTGCCATGGGGCCTGGCTATCTAAAACAGCGCTCTCCAAAATATTTTTGGTCTTTGACCTCTTCAATGGAAGAAAAAAAACCTCTGATCTTGGCATATCCTGCTTGAAGCTACGGAGGCACACTTATTGGGATTTATGAAACATCTCACTGCTCTGTGGGGCCTGGCGTTTATTCATTACATTAAGTAAATAAATAATTTATGCCTGAAAAAAGTATAAGCATTATGATAACTATTCCTAGTGTGCTCACCAGTGTCTGACTCTCCTCTGTAGGCACATAGAAGACCAGACTGCCTGGCCCTCTGCGGTTAGGCAGAGCTATGCCACTGGTTTAGGTCAATGGGATGTTAGCTGCAGTGACATCTATCACTTCTTGGCTGAAGTGTGAAAGCTTGGAAGCATGTGAGAGATCCAGTCTCTTTCTCCCTGCTGAGGAGACCTAAGGAGTCGTGTGCTAGCTGGTGCAGCTACAGATGACAAAGCCTCCATCAGCCTGGATCCTCGAGTGACTGCTGGAGTGGAGTTTTCCCAACACACATACCCCTACCCTTGACCTGCAATGGACATATGCAAGAAACAAATCTAGTTTGTGTCCAACTTTGGGATCTGGAGGTTGATTTGTTATCACGGCACAACCTAGCCTACTCTAACTAATGAAATTATCTTGTGAACGTTAGTAATACAGAGAGTGGGGTGCAGTTCACTTGTAGGACCGGTCACTGGGAGTAGGTCAAGGAAGTCTACGGTGGAAGAAAGAGGACAAAAGGAATGCAGCAATTCAAATGACCAAGTTCAAGGCTCCTGGACTTACTGCAGTGTACTGTGGGATACCTGGAGGCAGGGCAGAACTTGCAGGTGACCCTCAGTCTCTGGAGGTGCTCGTCCCAGGCACACCAGACTCCAGACCCAGGTCAGCTGAGCATGGCAGCCCAACCCCCCCGGATATAAAGCATTCCCAGTTGACTGCGTACCTTGGCCTCCTTGGTTTGGAGCCTGTGTCAGTTGGGAGCATGTGTTTAGTTACCTAGAAAGTGAAAGATGCTTCACAGGTCATTCCAGATGCACAGGATGTTAGACTAGGATAAGAACCGATTAACTGCTCTATATTGGCTTTTTTTGTTGTTGTTTTCTTAAGGGTTTTCTGTTTGTGTTTGTGTTTGCTGTTATTGTTTTCCATAGACCCTGAGTGTTCCTGGGTTCTATGCAAAATTATCCAGATGAGAGTTGAAACATACTCACAAAGCCACCAGGTAAGGCTCACTGAACTGCACCATAAATGATAAGTTAACAACCATGGTGTGAGGGGAATCGGTGCTACACTTTCCATTTCTAAACCTGAAACTACAGTTGCTCCATCTAAAGCCATGAACAATTGGGTACACGGGACAGAGAAGAACCTGGAAAGAGAATGAGGAAGATCTTCCTCGTTTGTCATCACTGATGATGGAAAGTCAAAGTTACCATCTCTCTTTCGCCTGACCTGCCTAAGGTGAGGTGGCACGCAGTAGATTCCAGTAGAATGATGCACGTAGACTAATCCCTCATGGGAGAAACCTACCTCTCTGTATTCACTGGGAATGCAGCGCCACGAGTCTGGCAAAACTGAGACAAAAATGTTCCCTAGAACCCAATTTTTTTTTTTGCCTACTTAGCTACTTAGCTGAACTTTTATGCTAAAGTCTCTCAGGGTTTCTAATTTTTACAAGGTAATTATTCTCAAAGTCAAAAAAGTGCAGTTTTTCTTACTGAAAGCCTCCTGATGCAAGAGAAATGGGATCTTGTTACAAATTGCTTAAGTCGCTCTGCTTCCTGTGTCTAAAGTCACTCTGCTGGGAAGGCTAGCTGGAAGACTAAAAACCACAGCTTCATTCCCAGGTACACTGCTATAAAATAATTACTTTAGGTGTTCACGTGGTGAATTTAAATGGGGATAAACGCAAATATATTTTTACCTTGAATGTAATGCACTTAAAAAAAGAAAATGCCTGTATAGCTACATGCAAAAGAACAACATTGGACCACTTTCCTACACCACACACAAAATAAAATGGATGAAGAACCTAAATGTGAGACTTGAAACCATAAATATTCTAGAAGAGAGCACAGGCAGTAATTTCTCTGACATTGGCCATAGCAACATTTTTCTAGGTATGTCTCCTGAGGCAAGGGAAACAAAAGCAAAAATAAAACATTGGGATTTGATGAAAATAAAGAGCTTCTGCACAGCAAAAGAAACAATCGACAAAACTAAAAGACAACCTACAGAATGGGAGAAAATATTTGCAAATGACATATATGATTAGGGGTGAGTATCCAAAATGTATAAAGAACTTATCCAACTCAATACCAAAAAACCCCCAAATAATTCAATTAAAAAATGGGCAGAAGACATGAACAGACATTTCTCAAAGAAGACATCCAGATGGCCAACAGACACAGAAAAAAAACCTCACTAATCATCAGTAATCATCAGGGAAATGCAAATCAAAACCACAATGAGATATCACCTCACACCTGTCAGAATAGCTATTATCAAAAAGATAAGAAACAACAAATGTTGGCGAGGATGAGGAGAAAAAGGAAACTTTGTGCACTGTTGGTGGGAATGCAAGCTGGTGCAGCCGCTCTGGAAACAGTATGGAGATTCTTAAAAAAAACTTAAAAATAGACCTCCCATATGATCCAGTAATTCCATTTACCCCCAAAGAGTATGAAAACACTAATTTGAGAACATATAATCACCCCTATGTATATTGCAGCATTATTTATGATAATGAAACTATGGAAATGGCCCTAGTGTCAATCAATTGATGAATGGATCTATATATACAACATTTTATTACTCAGTCATAGAAAGAATGAAATCTTTCCATTTGCGATAACATGGATGGAACTAGAGAGTATTACGCTAGGTGAAGTAAGTCAGTTAAAGACAAATACCATATGATTTCACCCATATGTAGAATTAAGAAATGAAACAAATGAACAAAGTAAAAGATAAACCAAAATAACAGATTCTTAACTGATAGAGAACAAACTGATGGTTACCAAAGGGGAAGTGGGGGTGGGTAGGTGAAGTAGATAAAGAGTATTAAGGGTATACTGATCATGATGAGCCATGAGTAATGCATAGAATTATTGAATCACTACATTGTACACCTGAAACTAATATAACGCTGCATGTTAACTATACTGGAATTTTTTTTAAAGCTGGATAAGAAACTTATATATGATTGCATGTGAACCACAAGAATGAACAGATTGTTTGCTTATAACTGAATGCAGATAATATACATAAAGTTTACTTTGAATAAAAAAAAAAGAAAAAACGTACCTGTGCTTTTAGAATAGAAGCCAGGTTTCTGACCTCCCACTCTGCCTAAATAAAGGATTGGGAATGGGTGAATAGTGTCACTTGAAAAATATTGGCAAGAACCTATCTAGTAGTTCCCTGCCATATAAATCCATATCAACAGTATTAGACATGTATAATTATGATTTCCAAATCTCACCTCAATACTCTGTGAAGTGAAAGAAAAAGTCCTTCATTCTGAAATATACCACAGTTACTTATTTTTCAGGGGCTCCTAGAGTGCTTTATTCACAAAGGTTGCTAATATGAAGATTTCTGCGGGGGTGGGGGGGGTGGTGCCTGGGTGGCTCCAGCAGGTTGAGCATCTGACTTCAGCTCAGGTCATGATCTTGCAGTTCATGAGTTCAAACCCGGAGTTGGGCTCTGTATGGACTGCTTGGAGCCCAGAGTCTGTTTCAGATTCTGTGCCTCCCACTCTCTCTCTACCTTTCTCCTACTTGTGTGCTTGCCTGCTCTCGCTCTCTCTCTCTCTCTCTCTCTCTCTCTCTCTCTCTCTCGCTCTCTCTCTCTTTTTCTCTCTCTCTCTCTCGCTCTCTCTCTCTCTCAAAATAAATAAATAAACATTTAAAAAAAAGATTTCTGGGAGCTGGGTGGTAGGCAAAGCCCCTTGCTCAGAGCCTCAAAGCCTAAACCAGAACTGGGGACAGTTCCTTCTAGGATTATTTCCACACACTGGGAGGAATGAGGCCATGGACAGTCCCCTGTTTATGGAGCTGTTAAGTTGTACCCTGTGTGTAGAAAACATACCTGTACTTCAGATTGGCCCCATAACCAAGGCGGAGCACAATGGCTCTGCCAAATGGACGTTCAGGGCAGAAGTTGGGAGGCTTGTGCCATTTCTCGTAAGAAACAATTAGGGTTTTCAATACCTAAAAAGAACTTAGAAGTAAATGAATGTAGTCTCCAAAAAATTAAAACTGCACAAATAAACAATGAAAGGAAAGGAGAGAGGAGGTTGTCTTTCTCCTATGCCAGAAGAAGGTGATGTCGACTTCAAATCTCTGCTTCATTCTGGTCCAAGGCCACTGTTAGAACGAAGTTCTGTGAAGGAACACAAAGAGACTAAAGAAACACACTCTAGAGGAGCTCACATGATGAATGGCTGTCCTTGCTGCCTAAAGCATCACACCTAACTGAAGGGCCTGAGAACTCTGCCCCCGCCTCGTCAGCCCCGGGGGAGCTGAGATCGAAGTGCAGGATGGGAACGTGAGCCCTGGGGCTTTGTGAGCAGTTTGAGGTCGAGTCAGAATTTGTTTCTGTCCTGCCTTTCAAAACTTTGTTTTTATATGCACCGTCCATATGAATGACTCAGCACTGCTGGGCTGGGGAAGGTGGGGGCGGGGAGCCCATGAGGAGATTGCAGCCCATGAGGAGAGGCTGAGGCTCTTCCTAAAAGAACTGATTAAAACTGAAAGTTCTGTTTAACTAGTTACCAGGCTGGTCTCCCTCCATCAAATCCCCCCCTCCCCCCGCTGTTGGTTGCCCTAACCAAAATAAATAATAAACGTATAAAGCTCAACAGGGATTCTATTCAGTTACTGCCACCCATTTCTAAAGCCCAGGCCAATGTAAAGTAATCCAAGACTTCACTTCTCTTCAGGAGGCTCCTGAACATCCTCTGAGGCAATTAAATCATGGAACCTGTGCAAATAAGATTTTAATGGAATGCGTTTCCAGACACGGTGAAAGCATTTGCAATGAATTGAGTATTCATTCTGACTATCGTAGGTAAATGAAGCATAGTTCTTTGATATACTAATAATGATAACAGCTAATTAATGGGTTTCCTTTGTAAAACAATTATAGCTTACAAAATAGCTTCGCACGAATCATCTCTTTTATTCTCAGAATGGTATGGTAGGTAGGATGTGTGTTATTATTTACTTTAAGTAAACAAGGAAACTGGGACTCGGAGGTTAAGAGGCTTGCCTGGAGTAACACAATTAATTGATGTTGGATGTAGGATTAGAACAAAGATTCTAGGTCCAATACTTCTTCCAATCCTTCCCACTCTCTCTCAAAAAAAAATTCTTCCTCTTTTTTGAAAGCTTAGAAATTTATAAATTGTTTAGTACTTAGTACTTTGATCGAAATGAAAAGTAGCTAATGTTTGCTGACTCATTACTAAATTGAGTCATTGTATTGGGTATCAAGTGCTAAACATATTTTTTCTCATTTAGAGAAAAATGCTAAAACTCCATTGCTATGGATGAGGAAACGGACCACAGAGAGGGTTTTGTAATTCGTCCAACCACACAGCTACAATGTAGTGGAGCAAGGACTTGAAAACAGCATGACTTCACAACCTTAACCACAGTTCCGTGCACCCTCCCATCCCCACGTCCATTGGGTGAGGTGGGCAGGTTTGTGACTTCTTTAACCGATTATGGAAGAACCATAGGTCTAGTTGCTAGTCCACAGAACGACCCGTTGTCAAGGTGTTTGGCATCGTTAGAGTCCTGCCAATGGTCATAGCTGAGGGGCCAAGCTGGAACCAATAGACATAACCAATAACCAACAGAAAGAAAACAAATAACCAATGAAACCAGTCACTCTAGCTTTAGATGGGGTTCTTCACCTGCCACTCTCCCACCCCATGAGAGCCCTCCTTTCCCATCAGCTATTTTTTTTCTTCACAATGGCACCACCTCTCCTCTTATTTTTGATCCTGAAAACCATAAAGTTCCTTCTCCCTCAGTTCTCATATCCAGTTAATCATCAGGGGTTCCTATTTCCTGAATGTGTATACATCTAGAACTTGCTTTGCCTTCTTCTGTCCTACTGCCACCACCATAGTCCAGTTGAATGACCAAACAATGGCCTCCCCAGTTTCAGATACTTTCCACAGTAGAGTCCAACTCATCCCCAGTCATCCTAAAAGCACAGCTGTCCTTTTCACGTTGAATGCTATGAAAACCACAGTGGCACCCTGTTGTCTATCAGAAGTGCTGTTTTGCAGATTGTCCACAGTCTGGTCTACTTTTCCTATGAATCCATTCTCTCTCCTTTCTCTTCTTCTCAAGTAGGTCTACTCAAAGTCCCAAACACATGTCCCTATCATCCTTGTGCTATTGTTCTTTTCCTTGTTCGGTTATTTCTCTTCTCTCATGCTTATTCTGGCATAGGTGCCCCTCCTGTCTTCTGGGAAATCTCTTCAGAACACTTGTCCATCTTGGACTCCTATTGTTCCTACAGAAGGTGCCCCCGTGTTTAGTGTTTAATATTGTTTTCTAATTGTCTCGATACGAATTCCATCTTTTCCAGTAAGTTTCCAAGGTCAAGTAACTTCTCAGCTTTTTTCATGATCCTTGCTAGGTAAGGAGTACTGGACTCCAGGATAGAATTTGTTTGGTTGGCTTATTTCATTCTGGCATCAGAACAGAAGTCACTGGCATCATTGCAGAAAGCAAACTAACACAGGTTGGTTTCGTGGTTCTGATGAACAACCCAGTGGCCTTGTTCTAGGATGGTTACTTCTCCAATACTTGTTGCCAACATCAAATTCATTTGAAGGTCAGGAAATTCCGAAAAGGCCAATTAACCTTCTGTAGTAGAGTTATCTTTTTGTCTACCTTCTCGAACAGCTGAGGAACCCACCTTCTCTGATTCTTTTCCAGGGTCACAGTAGCTGGTCTCTAAGGGGTTATGATAATGGAGCGGTGGGAGTGAGGGTAAAATGAGTTATCCAAATGAAAGACCGCAGCAGGTGGAAGGTGATTTATAACCTCCAAAGTAATACATTAGAGAGTGGAAAGTCGCTCAAGGCAGATGTTTTAAAGTAATTTATGAAACAGTTTTTACCGGAGGAGAAGTTGCTGGATACTGCTAACCATTGTTTAGAATCAGCATGTTAAACAGCCATCAGCAAAGTTAAAGTTGCCCGGGGCAGATTTGTGAGAGACTAGTACTTTGGAAATATAATAATGATAATAATAAAGTTAGTATATATGTACACATTTGAAAAGTGTGTCATACTTTCCAAACTGTGTTCTCCAGCACCATTAGGAATTAAATCTTTTTGGATTGGAAGGAGGTCTGAAAGTTATCCAGATGAAATAAGGCTAACATTTTTGAATACTATTTATATACTTTTATTTTGTCAGAGACTTAAATCTATCTTTAGATTTCTGCAGCATGAATGAAAAAAACGTGAATATTCAGGTTCTCCCAACCCAAAATGAGATTTTTGTAGGAATAATAGTTGTGAAAACCAGGCTTTGTTGAGAGCAAAATGGGATTTTCTAAATTTCTTTAGGTCCCATGTAGCTTAGCAAGAACCAAGTCTATTGATGCGACTCAGATCATAGAACTGCTTTTCATGTATACAAGTACTGATTCTGTCTGTGATGAGTAGGCCATGACGCTAGGTGGTTTAGGCTTAGAGGAGAATGATGAATTATAAAGGTAGGAACCTTGCCTATTTCTGGTCTCAAAGAACCATGAGAAGGAGGAGAAAGACAGATGCTGAAGAGACACATCGATCTTGATTTTCTGTCTCTGGGTGTCCCAGAGGAAAGGTGTTAGATAAGTTAAAATCAACACAAGGCCTTTCCCCCATTTAGACTGCGTGAAAACACAGGCTCCCCACACCAATCTGGGAGTGGCCACGTCAGAATGAACTCAGCAGTACAGGATGGTTAGGCAGCGGAAGGGCTAGAATTTAGCTTTCCCAAGCTACCCTCAGCTCCTGTGTTGTGTGGAAGGAACCCAGAATCTCCTGTGTGCCCTCTGGGGAGTGTGAAGCAGAAATGCTGGTTGGAATCTGGCTAGCAAACATACCAGAGAGGGATGACCATGATGGGGGCAAGATGGCCATGTGGCCAAGGGATGTGAAATAGACTGCCCTGACCTCACAACCAGATCCAGGGGCCCAAAGCGTAGGGTGGGAATGAGGGACTCTGACTCAGCCAAGAAAAAAGATGAGCCAGAAGCTACCTGACACATAGTCTTCAGCAGCAAGCCCTGGCCACATGCCAAGAATTAGGACAAGCTGCACATCAGTGGTCACCAGTCCAAGAAGCAGCCCAGAAAAGCCACTTTGCAGCAGACATGGTGAAGATCCAGAGAATACCATGTGAATTCATGCCTGCCTTCTCCACCCAAGAGAAAACAGTAAGCCCCCTCAAACGCCCAGGCACCTTCTTGGTGAGAGAAGGGAATGAGAGAGACATCAGAAACTCTGAGCATTTAGCCAAAAACAGAACAAAAACTGTGCAATCTAAAGAAGACAGGCTCAGAACATGGGGTTGGGCTGAGATTAGCAGGTTTGGAGTAACTTGGTTTCCCACATCACAGTGGGATGGGGGCTCGATGAAAAAATGAGAGCATTTCCACAGTCTTCCGTGTTCTACTCTGACAGTAGGGTGAGTGCTTTGGTGACACTGCTCCCTAGCATGAGTTTTTCCGTTATGAGCAGGAAAAGGCTCATATGGGCCATGGGATCAGGGGAGGCAGATGTTGCCATATCTATTTTGCACATATAGAAACCAAGGTCTAGTGAAGGAATGTCTCATCCTTGGTCAAAAGGCAACTGGGTAGCAAAACCACAGCAGGAGTTAGACCTCCTGATCCCAGCCCCACGCTCCTCCTCATAGAGCTGTGAGCCATTCCCATGACCCTGCAGGGGATGCCCAAGTCAATGAGCCAGTGGAACAATGGTGGAAGGTATTTTTGCTTGTAAGCTTCACATGTGGGGGTGGCATGATTCTATGTCCCTTTCAGTATGCCCATGTTTGAAATGGAACAGAGACAATAGGACATTAATTGAACAGAGTGCTTCTTTTTCCTTCTTTTGGGTTTATTTTCCCAAGTATCACCTAAAATTGAAACCTTTATTGGCTGAAGTTTTTATCCATCTGCAAAAACATATTAGAAAGAGAAAGAGGTTGGCAACTGACTTCAGGCTTTTCCCCCGGAGTGTTACTTACCTGACTTTAACCAGATGCTGTATATCAGCCTGTCTCTCTCCTCCACGCTCAGCGGGTAAAAGACAAAAATATAAGGAATGCTTGTTATGCTGTGGACTCTCTCCCCCTCTCTCTTTCTCTCTTTCCTTTTTTTTTTTTTTTTTTTTTTTTTATCCCAGGACCGGATATACAAGTTCCAGAAGAGGAATATACATCCCCAGAGTCTGAAATCAAATCTGGAATTCATATCCTCTGTAAATGTACTTTATTAAAAGCAGGAATCAAGAAAGGTTTTGGAATTATTATATTGGATAGGTTGATTGTGTAGAGAGGACTTGGAATTAGGGATAATTTTAGACATGTTTTGCAGGCAGCCAACTCCGTGGACGAATGGAAAAACTGGGTACTTTGGCATCGATCCTATCCCAAAGACTTTAAAACCAGCCCTCGGACTGCATTACCAAGTCAGAAGAGAAAGAAGGAGACTGCAAGAGAGCCCAGTCATTTATCTTTATTGCAATCAGGTGAATTGAAATTTCTACAGGAACATATAGGTAAAAATTCCAGGCATCACACTGTCGGCTTGGGGTTAATCTCCGTAAAATCTGTTTGCTGCCACGTAATGATGTTTAGAGCAACCCCAGACGGCTGCCAGGGGCAGAAAGCATGAGAGCTGGTGTGTGTGCATAGTGTGCCTATGTGTGCAAGTGTGTGAAGCAGCTGAAAGTACTGGTTGAGCCCCAGAATGGGAACCGGTTGAAGCTCTAAGGGGAGGAAGCAGAGCGAGTCACTTGAACCGCACTAGAACATGCCTGCAGCCTGCACTGCTGGCCGTCCTGTGGGTGGGGAATGGGGAACTCGTTCATTGTTCCCATAAGGCCCAGACAGTTTTATATCAGTAAATTGTCTCCAAACAATTTTCTCCCCTCAGCTTGGCAGCACATCCTTCTGAATACCATTGCAGCTCACGGTATTTCTCTGATGAAAACCATCATTTCACAGAGGTCAGCCAACTCAACAGCGGGAGCAAAGTGATTATGGGATTCACATTCCAGTAATAAAGGACGACTGAAGCCCTTTTACCGGCCATAGAAAGGCAGGAGCCCCTTTGTGAACCAGAAGAAGCCCCTAGACTCTGAGAGGTCCAGGAAGGACAGAGAGGTGGTGGTGTTTCTGGGCTAATTTAAAGGAGAGTTATTGCTCAGAGAGAACAGGTCGGAACTGTAGCACATGAGGCTCCTGATGGGGCCACTGTTGGCTTCGTGCCACTCCTGAGGTCACCTCTGTCACCCACCCCACCCTCCTGCTCTGAATTCACATCCAGTATCCCTCCTGTTGCTCTATTTGAAAAGTTCCCTTTCTCAGAACACATGGGGAGGTACTGTGAACATTTGGATGGCTAAGGTCCTTGACTTTTCATGTTGGCTGCCTTTCTAAAACCTTTGAGTTATTGTCTTAATTGTAGCAGCCATAAAGGAGAGTTTGAAATCACCCCTACGGTGGCTCCCAGGGGAAGCAGCGGTGGGATCATTTTCTTGTGTTTCTGTCTTCTGGAGAGAGCTGGATTCCTCCCCTCCCCTCCCCCGATCTCTTTCTCCCTCCACAGGGTTCTGGCCTCCGGAGATGAGGAGATGAGCGTGGGCCTGGAGTCTCTGTCCCCAGGGCTCTCTGCAGGAAGGGTGGCTGCTCAGATTCCTAGCTTCCTGCCTGGACCAGTGACGGTTCCAACACCCCCTCAGGGAGGCGGTTTGTAATGTTTGTCCTGTAAACTCTTAGGTAACTGTTCTGTTCCACCAGAGGAGGTCATGTGGCTTAGAGAGAAAAGATGTGTTTTTCTGTGGGTAGCTAAGGACATTGAGACTCAGCCAGACAAACACGTGGACAGAAACCCTGCTCTGAGCAGAGAGCACTGTTTGGGGAGCCAAGAAGAACGAGGTGCTGTAAACAGCCCCAGGCACTAGGCTTGTGGCACTGCCTCGTCAGTCTTCAGAGACTTCACTAGAGGAAGGCACAAATCAGCAAGCTGATGCACGTTTCGTGAGCGACTTTCCAGAACTCTGGGCCCCCGTGCCAGAACGTTCCAGGGCATTTGTTCTTCCACTAGTTAGCTTACGGCTGTGGTTTTCATTATTACTTCAGCTGTAGTTCTGAATCTCCCCTCCCTTCAGTTCAGGTCGTCCTGTTTGTCTCTAAAAGCCAAGACCTTTCCCCAAATGCATCGAGACCAGCAGGTTCTAAGCGACTAGAAATTACTGACGGATGTATGAAGGGGGCTCTGGCCTTGACCTTCTGTGGGCCTCGGGCTTGGCTGTGGCCTTGCTTGCTGCCACGCTCAGATAGAAACAGAGCCAACCACTCTCTGCTCGGATGTTTTTATCTCCTTGGGTTTTATTTTGTTTTGTGTTTTTGTGTTTTTTACACTTTCTTTATTTTGGGGGGAAGTGTAAGTAGGGGAGGGGCAGATAGAGGGGGACAGAGGATCAGAAGTGGGCTCTGCGCTGACAAGCTGACAGCAGTGAGCCAGATGTGGGGCTCAAACTCATAAACTGCGAGATCATAGCCTGAGCCCAAGTTGGACGCTCAACCAACCGAGCCACACAGGCACCCCAGTTTTTTTTAATTGAAGTATAATTTACATACAGTAAAATGTGCAAATCCTAAGCACTTATTTATATTTATATTTATGAAACTACTCCTCATTTAACTAACACCCAAATCAAGAATATAGACCTTTCCCAAGACCCTAGGAAATCTCCTCATGCCCATCTGGTTACTGCATGTTTAAAGTCCTCCTACGAATATCTTATAATGTTATGAACTCTCACTTCACGTGGAATTTCTTGCTCTCATTGCCTGTCTTTCTCTCCACAGCTCAGACTACAATCTTTCCCTCCCTCAGATACCCTCCCAACAACCAGACTCGTCAGATAGCCAGGTGAGGGGGGGGGGGCGGTTTCCATTGTCTTCTTTTGAAAAGTTATCAGCAGAGGGGCGCAGAGATGACTTAGTCAGTTAAGTGTCTGGCTCAGGTCCTGATCTCAGGGTTTGTGGGTTCAAGCCCTGCATTGGGCTCTGTGCTGACAACTCAGAGCCTGGAGCTTACTTTGGATTCTGTATCTTGCTCTCTCTCTGTTCCTTTCCCACTCAGCTCTGTCCCTCCCTCTCTCTCAAAAATAAACACTTAAAAAATGAAAAAAAAAAAAGAGAGAGAGAGAAAAGAAAAAGGAGGGTTATCAGTAGAGGGGCTCCTGGGCGGCTCAGTTGGTTAAGCGTCCAACTTCAGCTCAGGTCATGATCTCAGAGTTCGAGAGTCTGAGCCCCACCTCGGGCTTCCCATTGACAGCTCAGAGCCTGGAGCCTCTTTCAATTTCTCTAACTGTCTCTCTTTGCCTCTCCCCTGCTTGCATGTACATAGTCTCTCTCTCAAAAATAAAATAAACTTTTTTTTTAAATTTAAAAAGAAAAGTTATCAGCTGAAAGTTCAGAGAAGTCAAGCAATTTGTTCCGGGCCATGCAGCCAGTAAGGAATGGTGTGATGTCTGGAACCCAGCTCCTTCAGGTTTGCTCTCGGCTCTCTTTCCTCTGCCTGGGCTTTCCTCATCACACAAACATGGCCATTTTCAGAAAAGCACCAAGCTATGCCCCACAGAAGCAAGACCTCATCAGGATGCAGACCATACACAGGCCACAGGAGCAGGAGCCCAACTTTGTCCAGGTGAGACAATGTCTGGTGGCCTCTTGCCTGAATGTCAGCCCTGCCGGCAAGCTGGTGGTGTGCATCCTCCATTCATGCCCTCTGCCTCCTCTTCATGGCCCCAGCACAAATAAGCACCGGTCCTCAAGCTTTAGTATGGGAGGATCTTCTGCAAAGTGGGGGGTGCATGCCAATTCTCTGGCCTGGGGCAGGCCTCAGACGTCTGCATTGTACCAGGCTTGCTCTCCCCCTCCCCATCTCACCCAAGGGAATCTATGGGACCAAGAGCAGCTCTGTCTCCTCCGCCTCTGTGGCATTCAGCAGTATCCGGCCTGGCCCCTCTCACACCTGTCCCTACCTCCAGGGAGATCTCCACCCCTCCACCACTTCACTTCTTCCTTCCTGGTCTTTGCCATCAGCTGAGCTCCTAGATTATCTGGTTATTATTATGATTCTGTTATTCAGCCTATTCACCTAATCTCCATTTCTTCCCGGAATTGTCCCCTAATCTCTAGATAGCCTTAATGTTTTGGGTGATTTAACCCAGTCCACACACACCAAATATACATGCAAACACACCCTCTGCTGAAAAGCCTCCCGCAGCTCCACTGAGTAAAGTCCAGACCCGTCCAAGTAGTGCCTGAGACTCTCCAGGACCTATGGTGTCTCCTCTAGGTTGATTTCTGCTCTGCATCCCTAAAAAATGCCCTTCCCTTTTGCCACTGTTTCCCAACTATATATACACCTTCCTGCCTAGGGATGTTCACCTCCCTTTACCTGGAAAAGTCCCCCTTGGGCCCGTCTGGTAAACACCCACTCTCTTTTCAGGACTGAGATTGAAGGAAGGTTTGTTTCTTCAGGAAACAGCTCAGGCTCTCCCCACACCCCTGCCCTCCCAAGAATGGATTGTCCCTTCATTTTAGGCAATGCCTTCTCGCTCTAACTGGACCAGGAGCCATGTATCCTCAGAACCCACATGGGATCTGGGCCCACAGAGCGGGGACTGAGGGCAGAGCCATAATCCAACATTTTGCTGGACAAAGGGTTGTGGCCATTTTTATGTCGTGGCTGTGTGCTAAAATAGCATGCCAGTAAAAATGTTTATTGAGTGTTTCCTAAATGCCAGGCACTGTTTTAAGTGTTTTTTCCCCCCCCCTATTAGGCTTATTTGTAGAAGCTGTTTCTCTTGGATGTTGATTATTTAAAATGATCTCATGTCTGTATAGTATAATGTCTCAGGTTTCAGAGGATGCAATGTAACTTTTAATTGTAGCATCTAGAGGCGTCAATAAAAGCAACTGTGTTGATCTGAGGGTCCTAACGCTATGGCAGACAAGCTATAAGCTGGACATCGATGGTTCATTCATCGGAGGAGAATTTTTTTTTCTTGTAGGCTTTGAAAATGCTAGTGCAATAATTTGAACGGTGATTTTGTTATGTCAGCTCCATCCCCAATATATTGGAAAATTCGAATAGAAGTCAACGTAGGGGGAAAAGATTCAAAATATACAAATGATTCAATGCAGAGAAATTTATTTTAAAAGCCACCTCTCTGGACTATGTCTGTGGCTTTCCAGGCATTTAAAATACCGCAAAGAAGAGTGCCATTTCTCTAGACAGAGACTTCTTGCTCCCCGAGATTTATGATGCAGGGTTTGTTGAAGTGTCTCCAGGCAGAAAAGAGAGAGCAGGAACCGAAGCCTCCAGACTCCTAGTGATCACTAGAATGTGCTGGCACTTCCCAGGAGACCAGCAGTTTAAAGCCACCAAAATGTACCTTTTGATTCATTAATCTCTTCGTTAGGGTGGGAATGGAGACAGGGAAATCTGTTCGAGATAAGCATGAAGTACAATATGACTTTGGCTTCTTATAAAGAGCCATCATTCACATAAATTGCATCCTTCAACCTTTCAAGGGATTAAATGCTACAAGACAGACAGCATCTGGTTCAAACAGCAGCAAATCAAAGGGGGTAACAATACACCGCACGGTGAATAACAGGCAGGCTCCTGTATCCATAGGAGGCCAAGAGCGAGGGAAAAAGAGTCACCCTAAGAAAGGGTACACCTGTAGATGTGTCGGGGAAGATACTGGTGACTGTGGGGATAATAAGACCATTCTTCTAAGGTGACCCAAAGCGGCAGGCGGCCACCCTCCTCCAGAGGTGAAACACAGCTCTCCGTGACCCAGGGACCAGAAAAGAGAATAGAGGACAGAGATTCTCCCTTCAGAAAACCACCAGTCAGGGCCATTTATTAATGCGCAGACTCAAACTGGCTTCTTGCATGGTTTCTTAAGAGAGCAGAGGGAGACGCTGTTCGTCTGGAATTAGACGAGAAGTCGAGGAAGTTTGTCGGCTTGGCTTTGTCTCGAGGCTCTCCTCCCCTCCCCCACCTCAAGTCTCCTCCTCTTCATCTCCATCTCAGGCTCTCATTACTCTCATGACCTCTGCCCTTTGACCCTTTGGAGGAAGGATCAGATGCATGCCATTCACACCTCTGTGTAAAGTTAATCCTCTGGCATCTCCCAGGTATTCTGTTTTAGCCTAACCCTGAATGAAAGGCTCTCTTCTGCTAAAGAATTTCAAGTTGATGCTTTTCTGTGCTTTTCTCACTGGTAAGAATCAAATTCTGGCTGTTTTAAGTGAGGCTTGCCTTGACCATTTCAGGCCACCCTTTTCCGGAACTTTTCCCAAGTCCTATGGGAAATATTAATATTTAAGGATAAAGTACCCAGAACTATCCTAGGTGCTATATTTATATAGTAATCTCTCTTAAGTTAGTTTTAATTTCTATATCAAAGTTGTATATGCACCTTTTCAAACATGCCTGAAATTTGGACTCATTTGGAAAAAAGTGTTTTTAAAGTCTTGAAGCCCAGACTTCATACTAGCAGAGTAAAAATCGTTGGAAGTATGGACCAAGTATGGGCTTCCGAAGAAGCCCAGGTGAGGGGGCAGGGATGTGAGCCAGTGACAGATCTGTCATTCCACAAGGCATATTTCAAACCACACCACACCAAACAGCAACCCCCCCAAGCTTCACCTTCCTTATTTCCCACTTGCCAGAAATAAGAAATTCAAAGATCTGAGCTGGTTCAGATGACATTTACCCTCATATTTCTAAATTACATAATTATATTGCTTCTCCTTCACTTTCCAGCTTTAATCATTTCGAGTTTTCTTTAATGTTTATTGATTTTGAGAGAGAGTGTGTGCAGGCACACACAGGTGGGGCAGAGAGACAGAGGACGTGCCCTGTGCTGACAGCAGAGAGCCTCCAATGTGGGGCTTGAACTCACAAACTGTGAGATAATGACCCGAGCCAAAGTCAGACACTCAACCGACATGCTCCCAGCTTTAATCATTTCTTGACTTACCACCATGGAAAATAAGACTTAGCTCTTTCACACCACCAGCCACCCCTCGAAAACTCACAGTGTCCAGCCCCCCGGCATCATCCCAATGCTGTTATAATTCGGTTATATCAATATTCACATTATGATGAGTCTGTGCATTAATGATCTCTGTTTGCTTAGATTTCTAGGTATTCCTCTAGTACTTAGTACTTTCTAGGTACTCTCTCCACGTTGTTCTCTTCCCAGTTGGTTGCAATGTTTGGAGGAAATTACTCTCACTGCCTTGGGACCTTTAATCTGGACTGCCACTTCGTCGGGCCACTCAGGATGGACCCCCTCACCATCAGCCGGGAGATTGCCACCTTTTCTTGTGTTGGATTCTTTGTCTTCTTTTTTGGTTTTCTTCTTTATTTTTGTGGAGTCTATCCACCAGGAGTTTCTGGGGAAAGAGGACACAGAAGCAAAACTTTTGAGATCTTGACCGTCTGAAAATTCATTATTCTCTCCTGGAGTTTGGCAGGAGATATAATTTTAGGCTGGAAATAATTTTCCCTCAGAATTTGGAAGGCATTGCTCCATTGTCTTCTGACTTTCTGGTTGCTATTGAGAAATCCAATGCCATTCTGATACTTGATAATTTGCATGAAAATTTTTTTTCTTTCTCTCTGAAAGCTTGTTGGACCTTCTTCTTGATCCCAACATTCTGAACTTTCATGGCGATGTGGTTGGTGTAGCTTCATTTTCACCCACCATGCCAGGTATTCAGGGAGCCTTTTTATTTATTTATTTTTTTAATGTTTTATTTATTTTTGAGACAGAGAGAGTTAGCGCATGAGGGGGGAGGGGCAGAGAGAGAAGGAGACACAGAACCGGAAGCAGGCTCCAGGCTCTGAGGTAACTGTCAGCACAGAGCCTGATGCGGGGCTCGAACCCACGAACGTGAGATCTGACCTGAGACGAAGTCGGAGGCTTAACCGACTGAGCCACCCAGGCGCCCCAGGGAGCCCTTTTAATCAAGAAACACAAGCCCTAGAGTCTAAGAAATGCAATCATTTCATTAACAATTTCCTCCTTCCCCTACTCCTTTCACTCCCTCTGTCTTTTGATTTTTTTTTTTGTTGTTGTTGTTATAGTCACCCTGCTATACATTATATTCCCAGGACTTGTTTATATTATTATTTTTATTATTTATCTATTTATTTATTTATTTATTTTTAGAGAGAGAGAAAGAGTGATAGAGTGAGCGGGGGAGGGGGCATAGAGAGAGAGAGAGAGAAAGAGAATCTTAAGCGGGCTCCATGCTGACTGTGGAGCCTGATGAAAGGCTCGATGCAGGGCTTAATGCAGAGCTTGATGCAGGACTTGATCCCACAACCCTGGGCTCATGACCTGAGCCAAAATTAAGGGTCAGACACTCAACCGACTGAGCCACCCAGGTGCCCCTGGACTTGTTTATCTTATAACCAGAAGTCTGTACCTTTTGACTACCTTCAGCTATTGTGCCCCTGTCTTGTCCCCACTTCTGGTAACCAGCAATCTCTTTTTAGATTCCACATGTAAGTGAGATCATACAGTATCTATCTTTCCCTGACTGACTTATCACATCATAACGTCCTCAGGGACTATCCATGTTGTCACAAATGACAGGATTTCCTTCTTTCCCATGGCTGAAAAATAGTGCACTGTCTGTGTACACCCCATCTTTACCCATGTGTCCGTCTATGGACGCTTAGTTGTTTCCATATCTTGGCTATTGTACATAATGTTGCAATGAACACAGGAGTACAGTTATCTTTTTGAGATAGAAATTTCTTTTTTTTTTAATAAATATCCAGAAATGAAATTGCTGGATCATAAGTATTTCTATTTTTAATTTTTTAATGTTTTTTTTAATGTTTATTTGTTTTTGAGAGAGGTAGAGAGACAGTTTGAGCAGGGGAGGGGCAGAGAGAGAGAGAGGGAGACATGGAATCTGAAGTAGGCTACAGGCTCTGAGCTGTCAGCACAGAGCCTGACATGGGCTCAACCCCACAAACTGTGAGATCGTGACCTGAGCCAGAGTTGGATGTCCTCCCGACTGAGCCACCCAGGCGCCCCTCTTTTTTTCTGAGGAATCTCCATACTGTTTTCCACAGTGGCTGCACCAATTTACATTCCCACTGAGAGCACATATAGGTTCCCTGTTCTCCACATCCTCACTAACACCTGTCATTCCTTCTATTTTTGATACTAGCCATTCTGACAGGTGTGAGGTGATACCTCACTGTGTTTCTTTTAACACTGTGTTTACTTACTTTTGAGAGAGAGTGAGACAGACTGCAAATGGGGGAAGAGCATAGAAAGAGCGAGAAACACAATCTGAAGCCAGCTCCAGGCTCTGAGCTGTCAGCACAGTCACGGGGCTCAACTCACTGTCGAAGTCGGATGCTTAACTGGCTGAGTCACCCAGGCGCCCCTCACTGTGGTTTTGATTTGCATTTCCTCTTCTCTCTTTTTGGACCTCTTGTTCAGACAGTGAATCCCAAGGATTTATCTTGTAATTTTCTTATTTTTTTCTCTTCTCTTTTCCAATCCTTTGTGGGTTTTTTTGTTTGTTTGTTTGTTTGTTTTTACTATCTGGGTGATTTCTTCATCTCTAACTTCCAACTCTTTTATTAAATCTTCCATCTCTGTCATCTTATTTTTTTTAATTTCTAAGGTCTTGTCCTATTTATAGACGGTCCCTTGTGTAGAGCTTTCTGTTGTTGCTTCAAGAGTGCAGTATCTTCTTATGTCATCAAGGACTTGGGAAATCCATAGTCAGGAGGACAGTTCGTGACTCTGCTGACTACACTGATGTATATCTCAGGGACTCACACTGTTACACACTTGGGGGAAGTGATAGTGGATCATCTTCAAGAGACCAAGAACAGATTATATATAACATGATAGATGAACATATACTAAATAATATATGGACAAAAATGGTGCACAAACCCAGAAAAGCAGTGTCTCCTAACTATGCAAGACACATCTCATCCATTACTTATTGTCCTTGAGGGTCAGCAAATAAAAGATAAATTCTTTTGATTGCTTTAGAATAATACAGAAGCATTTGTTGAAATCTATGATCCAGTTGTTAAAGATAAAAGCTGTAATGAACTATATATTTATGGTAATCCCTTTTTTCTATATGCAGCTTCTCATCTTACCAAGACTGTGCACAAGCATTGCCCCATTCAGGCCTCATAACGACTGAGCAAATAAACAGGTAACTCTTCCATTTGACAAATGAGGAGAGCACTCTTCCAATCACACACTGTAAGGGACGGGCCAGTGGCGCAACGGATAACGTGCCGGACTACGGATCAGAAGATTCCAATCACACACGGTGCCTTCCTGAGACTCTGTGGCTGTGTGATTGCACTTTGCCACATAGGATGATGTAGCGAAATGGGAAAAACAGTGGAGTGGAAATCTAAAAACCTGGATTTTAATCTAGATGCTACAGCCAATTAATTAGGTGAACGTGAACAATTTACTTCTGTTTCACTAACTTTCTGAGGGCCCTTTCTATGCACTAGTTATTATGCTAGGTGCTGGATAAGACACACTTCCTGTTTTTAAATTGCTTACAATTTGGCTGACAAGATAGAATAAACAATAACAATCAAAAAAAGCAGTTTTCTAAAATCATTTATGAAAGTAATATACGAACATACGCCTTGAAAGACTATCAGAGAGCATAATGAGTTCTATCTGGAGGAGAAAAGCAGTGAAGTTTTCAAAGAGAAAGAAAGTCTTTTAAAAAACAACACTAATACATTGTTTCAAGAAAAACAAAATATGTTACATACAAAATGAAAAATCACCATAACTCCCTTCCCACCAAAAGATAAATGGTACTAGTTTGACGTTGATTTGTTTTGTTCTTTGGGTTTTTAAAATTTATTTTTTAATGTTTATATTTTATTTTAAACATTTTTAAATGTTCATCTAGTTTTGAGAGAGAGAGAGAGACAACAAGTAGGAAAGGGGCAAGAGAGAGGGAGACACAGAATCTGAAGCAGGCTTCACAGAGCCTGACATGGGGCTCGAACCTATGAACCGTGAGATCATGACCTGAGCCCATGCAGGACACTCAACAAACTGAGCCACCCAGGTGCACCAGTGTTTGTTTATTTTTGGGAGAGACAGAGTACAAGCAAGAGAAGGCAGAGAGAGAGAGGGAGACACAGAATCCGAAGCAGGCTCCAAGCTCTGAGCTGCCAGCACAGCTTGACATGGGGCTCGAACTGAGATCATGACCTGAGCCAAAGTCGGACACTTAACTGACAGAGCCACCAAGATGCCCTGTTTGTTTTTGTTTTTTAATGTTTTATTTATTTTTGAGAGAGAGAGAGAGCAGGAGAGAGAGAGAGTCCAGGAGTAGGGGAGGGGTAGCGAGGCAGGGTGGACAGAGGATCTGAAGCAGATTCCATGCTGACAGCAGCAAGCCTAATGCGGGGATAGAACTCATGAACCTGAGCCGAAGTCAGATGCTCAACCGACCGAGCCGCCTAGCTGCTCCCTGGCCTCTAGAACTTTGAAAGAATAAGTTTCTGTTGTCTTAAGCCACCAGGTTGGTGGTAATTTGCTATAGCAGCCACACAAAACGGACACAACTGGTTATGAAGATAGTCACAGAGTTTCACAGCCCGAGAGGAAAGTTTGTTTGGGGCAAGAATAAAAACCAACTTGTAGCCAAGTAGTTGCTAAAAGTAGAGTGGAAACTAAGTGAAATTTAAATAAACTTTGTAATGATGGTTAAAAACAACTTCATAAGTGCTGATATGTGGTAGGACTGGTGAGGCATCTGAAGTACATTATCTCATTTAATTCTTACAGCCACTCTTAAGGGAGGCTTCTATTCCCCATCGTTTTTTTTATTGGTGAGAAGATAAAGTGCAGAGTGATTAGAAACCATAGTGATCTTGGAAATGGAAGTTTGAAGTCCTATCTCTGTCTCCAAAGTTGGGTTTATATCCATACCACGGTGAGGCTGAGGCTCCCCTGGTTTCTGGGTGCCTCTCGGACGCGGAAGGGGATATAGAAGTTCGAGTGGGGAGGAAGACTAGATGTCTTTAATAAATGCTCAACTCTCCCCCCGATCCTGAGATGCCTGTGTGCTTCCAAAGGGTGGGAGTGTGGGGCCGGTCCCTCACATGAGGGGTGTCACAGACAGTGGTATCGTTAGGCCAAAGTCAGGCGTATTAGGACAAGGAAGCAGAGAAGGCATATTCCAGAAAAGGGAGATTTCTTGGCTGTGGAACTGGAAATTGCAGAGGACACAGTGAAAAACATCAGAAAAACATCAGAATCTAGAGACTCCCTGATTCAGCAAAATAGCCATAGGACAGCATGGAAATCCTTTCATATAAACACTTAGAAATGTCTTATAAGGGATGCCTGGGTGGCTCAGTTGGTCAGCTCAGGTCATGATCTCACGCTTCAGAGGTTCGGACCCCGTGTCAGGCTCTGTGCTGACAGCTAGCTCGGAGCCTGTGGCCTGTCTTCGAATTCCCTGTCTCCCTCTGTCTCTGACCCTCCCCTGCTCATGCTGTCTCTCTCACTCTCTCTCTCAAAAGTAATTATTAAAAAAAAAGAAATGTCTTACAAAATAAAAGTCTTTTTAAATGTATGACAACAACCATACAGCAACCTGATTTTTAAAAATGGGCAGAAGACTTCAATAGACATTTCTCCAAAGAAAATATGCAAATGGTCAATAAACCCATAAAAAAAATGCTCAACTAGTCATTAGGGAAATGCAAACCAAAACCACAGTGGGGACCACACCCATTAGGATGTCTGCATAGGATGACCACATTGGATGGCTGCTATAAAAACAAAAACAAAAACAAAACAACAGAAAATAACAAGTGTTAGCAGGGATGTGGAGAAATTGGAACCCTTGGATGCTGTCGGTGGGAATGTACAGCCACTGTGGGAAACATATGACAGCTCCTCAAAAAATTAAAAATAGGATTACCATATGACCAGCAATTCCACTTCTGTGCATATACCCAAAAGAATTAAAAGCAGAATCTTGAGAAGATATTTCCACACTCACCTTCCTAGCAGCACTATTCACAATAATTGAAATATCGGGGCAACCCAACTGCCCATTGAGGGATAAATGGATAAACAAAATGCTATATGCATACAAAGGAATATTAATCTGTTAAAAATGAAGAAAATTCTGACATATGCTACAAGATGGATAAACCTTGAAGACTGCTAAACAAAATAAACCAGTCACAAAAGGACAAACATCGGATGATTTCACTTATGTGAGACAAATCCATAGAGACAGAAGGTAAAATGGTTGTTGCCAGGGATTAGCAGAGGAGGCATGAACAGGTATCCTGTCTAATGGATACAGAGTTTCAGTTTTGCAAGATGAAAAGAGTTCTGTGGTTGGATGGTGGTGCCGGTTGTGTGACGTGAATGTACTTAACGCCACTGAACTGCAGCACACTGAAAAATGGTTAAGATGGTAAATTTTATGTGTATTTACCATAATTTTTAAACAAGTAAAATTAAATAAGGCATGGATGAGCTTGACAGCGTGGTAGAAAAGGAAATCTCCAGGTGCTGAAGTGAAAAAGGAGTAGCGTGAACAGCAGGTTCTGGAACTTAGGCAGCAGTGGTCCCAGGCAGATGATCTGACCCGGCAAAGGCGAAGGGCTTGGCCTTTAACACCCGTGCAGGACAGGAGAGGATGTCTCAAGCCTGGGTGAAGAGAGAGTTAGACTGCGTTGCCTACATAAAGCTCAGACGCTCTCAGGAAAGCTGGCAACCCAGAAAGACGTCGAGGAAACTCATCTCTGCCCTGACTCTAAATGGGAAAAAACAGTCCCGTATGAAAAATCGAAAACCCGAGCCATGTCCCCGGCACAAGTTTAGAGCCCCAATATCTACTACCTGCATCAGAAGGAAACCCCAAGCCAAAAATTAACATAAAATGGGTCTTTAGCCAGTGATACCCCTAGGATACCTGGCAGAAGCAAATATTAAACCACTGGAATTAATCTTCAACACTCCAGGCCACAGAGAATTCCCACAGGAAAAATAAAGCCCTGCCTACAATAAAACTTTATAAAAACAGAAATAATCTGCCATGTATAAGAGCAGTCAAAATAAACAGGAGGGATTAAACTCCTCAGTTCTTTAGATAGTAGACAAACTATTGTATAGAGACGACAAAACTAGTATTTTTTAAATGGTTTTTTAATCAAAGAAGAATATTCCTATGAACAGTACAAGACATTATTTTAAAAAGAATACAGGAAGATCTCAGATTAGCCAGTGGAAATTCCTAGAAATGAAAAATACGGTTACTGAAACTAAAAGTGCAAGGAGTACATTAAGTAGCAGATTAGACACACAGAAGAGAGAATTAGTGATATGGAGGAGGAATCTGAGGAAATATTTCAGAATGCTCCAGAGAGAGTCAAAGAGATTATATATATACATATATATATATATATATATAAAGAGGTTGAAAGGATGAATGAAAAGAACCAGTATATGTCTCATAAGAGTACCAGAAGAAGAAAATAGAAAGAAGAAACAATACTCAAACTCTAAAATCTAGGTCCCCAAAATGGCCTTGCTTGTCTTGCTGTGGGCAAATAATTTAATCTCTTTTGACCCAGTTTCCCTGATGTACTATGGTTGGTTATAGGACCCTGTTTGAGAATTAAATGAGGGGCGAAGTGGGTTAAGCATCCTACTTCGGCTCAGGTCATGATCTCACAGTTCGTGAGTGCCAGCCCCGCACTGGGCTCTGTGCTGACAGCTCAGAACCTAGAGCCTTCTTCAGATGCTGTGCCTCCCTCTTCTCTCTCCACCTCCCCTGCTCGTGCTCTGTCTCTTTTTGAAAATTAAATAAACATTTAAAGATTTTTTTAATTAAAAAAAGAATTAAATGAGATAACATGTAGAGCACAGCACATAAGAAACATGAGGTATGTGGCTGTTAGTTTTCTAGCATTTTAAAATTTTTATTTACTTATTTATTTGTTTATTTTTAAGAGAATGAGGGCAAGAGTGAGCAAGAGGCAGAGAGACAGAGAGAAAGAATAAATCCCACATAGGCTCTACACTGACAGTGCTAGACTCGAGACTAGACCTCATGAACCGTGAGACCATGACCTGAGCCAAGGCGGATGCTTAACCCACTGAGCCACCCAGTTGTCACTATGTTGCTGTTATTGTTGTTAATTGGAATTTTCCCATGTTGGTTAAAGATTCAAAAAACTGTTGAAAGAATCACATAGGAGATAAATAAAAAATAAATCCATACCTAGACACTCTATATTAAACTGCAGAATATCTGAGATTAAAATCTTACAGTAACCAGAAGATAGATATATGGCCTACAAAGGGACAATAATTAGACTCACAGTAAGGATCCTTCTCAATAGCAACAAAAACAGGCCAGAAGAGAAAGGGAAATGTCTTCAATGTGCTGAGGGAAAATAACCGTCAACCTAAAATTCAGTAGCCAGATAAATTGCCATTTATCAAAGGTGAAATAAAGATATTTTTCTTTTTTTAATAAATTCTTTTTTTAAAATAATATTTTAAATTTACTTTTGAGAGACAGATAGAGAGAGACAGTGTGAGCAGGGGAGGGTCAGAGAATGGGAGATACAGAATCTGAAGCAGGCTCCAGGCTCTGAGCTAGCTGTCAGCACAGAGCCTGACACGGGGCTCGAACCCACAAACCGTGAGATCATGACCTGAGCCGAAGCCAGATGCTTAATCGACTGAGCCACCCAGGAGCCACAAAATATTTTCCAAAGTAAGAAGAAGGAGGAGGAGGAGGAGGAGGAGGAAACTGATTCCAGAAGGAAGACATGGTATGCAAGAAGCAGCAGTGAGGAGCGCAGGGGTCGCTCAGTCGCTTAAGGGTACTGATTCTTGATTCCGGCCCAGGTCAAGGAATCACCATTTGTGGGATCAAGCCTGGCATCAGGGCTTGCTTGCGATATTCTCTCTCCCTCTCTCTCTGCCCCTCTCTCAAAATAATTGGTGGGGGATGGGAGAGTCAGGGAAATGGGTCTGTGGGAGAAGAAAAGCAGCCCAGGAGTGTCTGTGGTGGGCGACCATGGTGAACTGCAGAGCAGAATGAGGTAGGGATTACAGGATTATGGAGGAGAGATGTGACTGGAAAGCTAATTAATGAGAATGTTGGTGAGGGGACATAAGGGCCCTCCCAGGGGTTTTGAAGGAATTGAGGCACTTTCTGGGCCTCAGTTTCCTTGTCTGCAGAACAGAGCTGGAGAGTAATGGTCTCTGATGCCCCTTCTTCTGGGGCATTCTACAGTGTTGGATAAAGTAGGGGACATGTGAGCTCAGGGTGCTTGCAAATAGCAGGGCTAAGTGTATGGAGACTTCTAGAACTCTGAGGGCGATCTCAGTCTGGCTCTGAAAGCAATGCAGCTGCAGATACTGCATGTGGAAAGTCCCTCCCAGAAGAAGGGGAGAGAACAGGCCTGAGTGTGGCATAGACCTAAATGCAAGAGGCAGCTGACAGGCAAAGTCCTAAAAAAGCCACATCCTGCCTTCCCAGCTGCTTTCCAAAGGCTCTGAGTTCGACAGAAATCCAAACATGTCTTGTCTTGGGCACTTTCTCCTTTAATTTTCAAACTGATGTATACTTTAAGGGAAATTTAATCCAAGTGGCTCTGAATTATGTACAACAAACTCTTCTAAGAGGCCTTTGGTGCTGGGAGCTTTTTGTGAATTTGGAAGAACTTGCTACACGATGCTGTTTCTGTTTGTTTGTTTGTTGTTTTAACTGATTCCATTTCCATCTCCCTCTACCCCAAGTCCAAGATTTTGGTCAGAAGCCGGGAACCTGCTGGAGGAGGGCTCTGCACTTACTCTCCCTCCTCTTCCTTGGCGGTCAAAGGGAACTAATCCAAGCCGTTGGGGGGCGGGGGGGCGCGTTTGGCTTAGCTCTGTCAACGGAACTGTTGTCCTCGATGCCAGCATGAACAGGGCCTCACTCTGCTTCTTGGGCACAATGGCTGCATTTGAGGCAGGGTTGGCAAACAGGACTCCACTTTCCAAACCATGTTTCCTTAGGTGGCAATCGGCACCCCACCCAACCTTGTTACCCAGCAGCAAACTTCGCAGAAGCATGGTGGCGGCTCCCACTCTTCTGCGGACCGGAGCCCGCAGGCTCCAGGAGAGGAAGGTGTGCAGCCAGGAGGGGCAGAACTTCCATCGTCGGGTCTGCCGGCTGAGAGCGCTCTGCCCCAGCTAACTCCGTGGCGTCGGCAGCTCCGTGGTGTACCTCACTTCCAGGAATCTTACCCAGCCCAGGGTGGAGAGCCTCGTCACGTATTTACCCACAGGCTGGTTCCAAGATGCAGAATCATGCCACTGGAAAGAATTTCCAGTCTGTGACTTCGTCCCCCACAGTTTCTGCATTTCCTTGGCAACTGGTAATGATCTGGATGTTTAAAGCACATCTTCTCTAATACTTCCACATTCTTACTCATTTGATTTAGCTAACTTCGGCTGCAAAGACCAATCAAACGGAAGAGTCAAATTCTGCCACTTAAAAAGCATCAGGAGAGCTGAAAACTACCTCAGGCTTGCTTTTCTACATTATCCCCGCCCCCACCCTCCAAGGTTGAAATTACTCAAAGGAACTATTTGTGTGGCTTCATTCTAGGGGTGACCTTCCCTCAGTCATATCCCTGTGACATCTATTTCATTCCTAATGGTTATTAGCCATCTCGTCTGTGTTAAGATTGCTGGAGGATGAAAAGAGAGGAATTTGGAACGCACTTGTAAAATGCATATACTCCTGGAAATCAAAGCACACCGAGTCCAAAACACTTGATGTAAATGAGTTAATTAGAACAGGAAGCCCAGTGAGACAATGTGGTTTAGCAGAAAGAATGCTGTGCTTGGAGTCCAAAAAATGGAGATGGAATTCTGTCTCTACTCTTGATCTCTGCCTTAATTCCCTCCTCCATAAATTGGTGATAACCATCCTTCTCTGATTATAAGGCAGTGATTAAGATTTAAGTGTGTGTGTGTCCAGGAACATCTTTTGTAATGACTCTGTGAATGTCAGCACATTTTTTTCAAAAAAATATTGTTTTTGAAAGAGAGCAAGCAGGGAAAGGGGGGGGGAGGTGGGACAGAGGATCTGAAGCAGGCTCTGCACTGACAGCAGAGAACTCGATGTGGGGCTTAAACTCACAAACCACGAGATCATGACCTGAGCCGAAGTCGGACGCTCAACTGACTGAGCCCCTCAGGTGCCCAATGTCAGCACATGTTGAGGGCAGGGCTATGAGAAAGGAGGGAGGAGAGAATATGGGGCTCCAGGATTTGCCACAGGCTGATGCAGCACTGAGTCCTAAAGAACTCTCCAACGGCTAGCCTCTGAGCCCACCAGGCAGCCAGCTGCTGGACTAGCCTTCCCCAAGATGATGCTTAGGATTGAAAAAGGTCTGAGGCAACTGGGTGGCTTAGCTGGTTAAGCCTCCTACTTCGGCTCAGGTCATGATCTCACAGTATGTGAATTTGGGTGTGAAGCCTGCTTGGGATGCTCTCTCTCTCTCTCTCTGCCCTTCCCCGACTTGTGTGAACTTATGTGCACGCTCTCTCTCTCTCTCTCTCTCTTTCAAAATAAATGAATAAACTTAAAAGCAAAAAAAAAAATGGCGAAAGGTCTGTTGTCTGGGGGTGTCCAACACACCCAGACCCTCTCTGGAGCCCGTCAGCTCCGGTCCCTGACACTGGTGCATGCAGGTCTGCTCCCCGCCTTGACTCTTCTGTGGAAGGTGAGACCGCACTGGACAGTCGGGAGCTCCTGGTGGCATTTTAATGAAGACTGTTATGCCTCAGGTGTAACTTTTACTGACTCCTAGGGAAGCCCGCTCACCTCTGCTTGGGGCACCTTTATTCTGGCTTCATAAAATATTGTTTATAAGGCCAGGCTCAAATAAAGTTAAAACAATGTAATGGGTTATAAGACTCCTGCCCATCACACAAGCAGATTCCCTGTTGCCCCTGTATCCACAGACTGGTGGATCATCCCCAAGAGTTACTTTTCTCTTCATTTGGGCAGACTTCCCCCCAAAGCAGGCTCTGGAGCTGCCTGCCAGGCCTTGGGAATGGGGAGAAACGTGGGGCTGACATGCGAGCCCCGAGCTTGCAGTGGGTGTGGGGGGGCTGCTGTTTCACCTCTGGGCTTGGAAAGGCAGCCTGACTTTTGGGAGGGAGCCTAATTGATTCTCCCGGTGGCGGCATGGTGGTGGAGACCCCTGGAAAGAATGATGTTTGGGGCCAGGGTACCAGTGCCAAAGGCACACACACTTCCTTTAATTAACGGGAGCACGATGCCAACACACACACCGGCATCTGGGAAGTGAGGGCGGCTAACAGGCAAGCCTCCTGACTTCCTCACGGAGTGCCTTGCCAGCCAGGATTATTCGCTGTTCCTGTTCCCTCGCGCACACACAAAAAAAAAACCCTGTGCTTGGCTGGGAGGCCCGCCCCCTGGTGCTGGCAGACCCCCAGCCCAGCGGCACTGCCTGAGCCTGTCGTCCAGCCTCTCTAGCAGGGATGTTGTTCCCCAGGGGCTCCTTTGAAGCATTCAGAAAAACCAGGGGACCTTTCTACCTCCTGACCTTAAATGGTCATCTTAGCCTCCCTTTTTCCCTCGTTTGGTATTTCAGGACTCTGGCTATTTCTAAACTTTGTCTTCTCTCTCCAGATCTCCCACAAAGGCCACCGACCCCGACCCTGCGGGGCCTGAAATTGTCTCTAGCATGTGCGAAGCCCACCCAAGCAAGGAGCAGGGCTGCCCAGTCTGTGACTCTTCCCAGGCTCTGCATCAGTGCGTCTCATTTCTAGAGCAGTCTTACCTAAGGTACGCACTATGAGTCTCTTTTGATTCTTGGCAATTGCAAACATGGCTTGAGAGACAGTGATTCATTCAGGAAGCGTTATACACCAAGTTACGTGCCAGGCACTGGGTACTGAGGACTCCAGGCATCTGAGGTCACACTCCTCTCCAGGTAAAGGACCAGAATTAAGGGCCCTAGTAGTATGTCCAATGGGCTATCGGTGCACAGTGGAAGGACCACCTTGGCTGTGCACAGAATATCTGACTCAAATGCAGATATGCCCTAAATGCAGATTCCTAGGTCTCATGCCAGGACCTTCCAAATCAGAAGCTCAGGGCGGGAGGCCCTGGAAGACGTATTTCTGAGGAGTTTCTTAGATGATTCTTATTCAGACTGAATTTTGAGAACCACTGTCCAATTTGAAAGCCTCTGTTCTAGAAGTGGTTAGGCAAGGTGCACAGAGGCGATGACATTTTGAGGTTTTTAGAAAGTAATAATCTTTATTTAAATTTTGATTTTCCTTGAAAGAAATTATCAAAAGATTCTTTAATATATGTGTAGGATCTCAAGGTTTGTGAGGTAGTAGCTTATAAAACTTGGGTGACTCTTTTTAAAAATTAAAAACAGGAGTGCTGGGTGGCTCAGTTGGTTAAATATCCAACTCTTGATTTCAGTTCAAGTCACAATCTCACCATTTGTGAGTTTGAGCCCAGTGTTGGGCTGTGTACTGACAGTGCAGAACTTGCTTGAGATCCTCTCTTTTTCTCTCTCTCTGCCCCTCCCCTGCTCTCTTGCTCTCTCTGAAAAATAAACTTATAAAAAATAAAAATTAAGTTAAAATTAAAAACAATTAAACTTTTTTTACTATAGTCACCACACGGCACGTTACATCCCCAAGTCATATTTACCTAATTAACTGGAAGTCTGTGTCTTTTGACAATCTTCACCCATTCTTCCTGCCCCGTCTCCCTCTTCCTTTGGCAACCACTTATCTATTCTCCGTATCTTTTTTTTTAATGTTTATTTTTGAGAGAGACAGAGACAGAGAGAGAGCAGGGGAGGGGCAGAAAGAAAGGGAGATACAGAATCTGAAGCAGGCTCCAGGCTCTGAGCTGTCGGCACAGAGCCTGACATGGGGCTCAAACTCAGGACCATTAGATCATGACCTGAGCTGAAGTTGGACACCCAACCAACTTAGCCACTCAGATGCATCTATTCTCTGTATCTTTGAGTTTAATTTTGTTTTCTCAGACTCGACATATAAGTGACATCCTATAGTGTTTGTCTGTTTCTGTCTAATTTCACTTAGCGTAATGCCTTGAAGGCCCGTCCATGTTGTTGTGAATAGGAAGATTTCCTTCTTTTTATGGCTGAACAATACATATGGCTGTAGTGGATATACACCGCATCTTCTTTATCCATTCATCTGTTGATGGACCACTTGGGTTTTTTTTCCATGTCTTGCCTATTGTAAATAATGCTGCAATGAGCATGAAGATACAGATATCTTTCTGAAATAGTAATTTTGTTTTCTTTGGATAAATACCCAAAGGTGAAATTGTTGCATCATATGGTAGTTACATTTCTAATTTAAAAAAAATTTTTATAGTTTATTTTTGAGACAGAGAGAGAAAGAACATGAATGGGAGAGGGGCAGAGAGAGAGGGAGACACAGAATCTGAAACAGGCTCCAGGCTCTGAGCTGTCATCACAGAACCTGACCGAACCCACGAACCGTAAGATCATGACCTGAGCTGAAGTCAGCCGCTTAACTGACTGAGCCACCAGGCGCCCCTAATATTTTGGTTCCATCCTGTTTTGTATCCACTGGCTGCACCAGTTTACATTCTCACCAACAGGGCACATGGGTTCCTTTTTTCCACATCCTCACCAACATTTGTTATTTCTTATCTTTTTTGTCAACTTCACAATGACATTTGTGTTCTGAAGGATAAACAGGATCTCTAAAGTGAGTGATGAGGAAGGAGATACCAAGCAGAAGGAATAAAGTAACGAAAGCCCCAGAGTGGTATGAAAGAGTGAGTAAAGGAGACAGAGATGTGAACAGGAGGGCAGATTGAGGTCAGGCTGAGAAAGCTGACATGTCATTGTAGCACATGTGTGCTGACTTTCTGACTACCCAGCATCCACTCGGCACTCCTAATAACGCACACAGGTTGGGCACTGGTCACAGGCTAGACCATGCTAGAAATACCAAAATTCTTTCTCCTGGAATTTTGAATACAGAAGGGGGAGTATTAGGGGGAAAAAAGTTTAGAGAGCATTCATTCAGGTGTAGTGCCCAGGCAAAATCTCTCTGATTCGTTCCATTTTCCTTGAATTAGCTAAGTTGGTCTCTTTGTGACCCAAAAACATTGTCTGACATAAATATGAAAGGAATAAAGTGGGAGGTGGAGTCCTTAAAACGTCTTCAGTGCCAGGAACTTAACTTACATTAATCTATTTTCTTTTGCAGATATAAAATTTGTCTTAGGTGGGGCTGTCTTCACAAACAGTTTTCTTTCTCTTTATCTTGGGGTTTCTAGAGTCAGAGGAGAGAGAGAGATTCTATTCACCCAAGGCTTTGTAAATTGCTTTTGCCTGGCCCATGACTAACAAAAGATGTGGAATGCTTCCTTGCTGAGGTCCTTGATACAATGGAGAAATATCTTTAAAATGACCTGTAGGGATGGACCTAGATGTTTCCATCAAATCATGAAGGCACGAAGAGTGTGTTCATGAATGTTGTGAGAAGGGAAGGGTAGAGAGCTCTGACTAGTATCCAGGAGTATACACTTACTTCTCACAAGGATTTTGGTAAATATATAGGGAAAAAATTAAAATAATAACAACAAAAAAGTTCACAAGGAGCAGGAAGAAAATACTACCACACGAAAGAAAGCAAACCAGTCAAGGACAGGTTGGAAGAATGGCTGTGGTGCATGAATATGGATGGAAAGGTAGAGGTCAGAGAACAGAAGATGTTCAGTAACTTGTATTGACACACACACACATGTGCACACTCACACTGACAGTAAGATGGTTACAATTAAGAAAGAGGGTAATTTAATACATAAATTTACTCTTTTCAACACCACTACCACATATGAGATAATTATATATTTATATAGAATATACACTCCCATTCAGCAATTATTTGTGGCCTGCCTACTATGTGCTGGGCTCTGTAGAAGCAAGCATTATTATCTCATTTTACAAAAGAGGTAATTTAGCGTTAGAAAACTCGATAAATGGTGGAAATAGAATTCAAGCCACGCTTTCATATTACATGTGGAAAGCCTATTTTTGGTCTGTTTCAATGTTTCAGTAATAAAACTAAAACTTTGCCCCTTCGTGTGCTCTAGAGTTTAGATTACACCCTGTAGGCAACAGACACTGAATGTTTTCGAGCCAAGCTATTACACTGGCAGATCATTGGGTAGATAACTCTGGGAAGATTATCTTGGGGAAATAACTCTGATCACCAAATATAAAAAGCAACTATGACAATCCAGGTAAGAAATGACAATGCTCCAAACTAAGACAATTGCAGCAGGAATGGAGGATAGGAGAAGGGCTGGACAAATAAAACTCCTCTATGAGACATGATGACTGGGCAAGGGGATGGAGGTGTTGGTGCTCTGAAACAATTCTCTCTCATGGCTTTAGAAAACTCAGTGTATACTCTTGCTACTGGCCAAAGCACAGAATGCTAGAAAACAGTAATTGTCATGAAAGAAAGTGTCTTCTCCCTCCCCTGTAATCTACTTGGCTTTCCCAACTTGGTTTGTGCTATCCCCCCCGACATAGTCCAGCTACCCTGAGGACATCATCAGCTCTCAGCTTTGACCAAGAGAAAACAGTGGGTTCATTAAGCGCTTTATCTACAGTAGGATTTCATCATATTGTCTGTGAGTAGCTTTACGATTCCTGATTCAAACTATTCTCTCAATTGCAAAAACACTGAAATGTCTCTGGATGAGGATCTCACAGTCTCATGTCCACTACCGTGGAAACTGGAGGAATACTCTTCCTTTGCAGATTATTTTCCAACTATGCATTCACAAGCCACATGGAAACCTGCAAGTCACATCCAATCAGCAAGCTGAAGACTCGAGCTTGAACAGTGCTTACTCCGTGGCACTGTTTGATGTATCCACAGCCAGGGGACTGACGCTTTGGCTACTCCTCGAAACCCAGGGCAGTGAGCAGAGGCCAATTCAATTATTAAGAGGAGTTTTTACAGCTTTGAATCTGAAAGAGCTGGTACAGATTTGGTCTCAGGAAGAAGAACATTGTAATCAGATTTCCTGGTTCTGCGGAGGCTGAACCAAGCACAGCCTGAGCTGAAACAAGTACAGAGCTGGGGTTGGCCTAGAAGGTGATCGTCTCAGTGAGATAGTGGCTTAAATGACCAATATATATTTTTCACATAGCTCCTGTGGATCAGGAAGGTAGGAACAGCTTGCCTGGGTAGTTCCAGCTCTATGTCTCTCATGAGGTTGCAGTCAAGCCATTTGCAGGGGCTACAACCATCTGAAGACTTGAATGACACTTCCAAGTGTCACTTCCAAGCTCATTCATATGGCTCTTTGTAAAAAGTGCCAATTCCTTGCTATGTGGACCTCTCCATAGAGCTGCTTGTGACATGGAAGCTGGCTCTGCCCAGTGCACATGAGAGAGACAAAATGGAAGCCACAGTGTCTTTTAATCTAATCTCAAAAGTGGTATATCATTATTTCTGCCATATTCTACTGGTCACACAGACCAGTTCTGGTTCAGTGGAGAGAACCACACACGAGTGAATGCCGGAAGGCAGAGGGCACTAGGGCAGTCTTGGAGGATGGCTACCACACTGAAGGCTCCCATAGTGCACCTGTTAAGCAGCCAGAAGGAAAGACAACACAACCCACGATATTTTCTCTTCATTTGGCTTTCGTCACCTTATTACTGTGTAGGAAAGTGCGTGAACTTTGTTGCCTGCATTTTGACCTCCAGCATTTCCATCCCATTCCCTTAACATACAACAGGCAGCCCTCTAAACTTCCACTGCATTTAGACTTAGGCAGCGCTCAGCATTTTCCTTATTGTTTTACATGTACTTAGATGTGAGAAGGAAACATAGATCTTCTTTTTATTTGTAAATAGCCGTAGCGGCAAGCCTGATGCTGGACACAGTGTAGTGGTTCAAATCAAGAGTTATTCACTGAACTGATGGATTCAGATGCCCTTCTCAAATCCTCCTTTTTATAGTCTGGGAAGCTGAGGAGTCAGCAAGGAAAAAACTTGGTCAGATGAGTCATCAGTCAAGTCCAGAGCAGAACTCCATAGACAGCTGCTCATCCCAGCTGGAAAAGGAAGACTGGCTCTTAGTCCCAGGCTCAGGGGCTGCCGGCTGCCTCTAGCTGGGGTTTGTGATCATGCCTGTCTTGCACTGAGCTGTCCAATAACTCATGAGGCTGTTGGAAGCCTCATTTCTGCACAGCCTGGGCCGGTTGCGTGCAGTTTGCCAGGCAAGCATTAATGCTTCCAAAGGAAATGGTCACTAGGAAGCAGAACTTCCTTTTAAATCTCTCCGTGATTTGTGACATGGCTCTGAAATGGGAGGCATGTCTGTTCTGCAGAGCAGAAGGGCCACTTGCCTCGCACAATGTCATCAGCACACACCAGTGAGTCATATGGATCTGATTCTACTCTGCTCCTTAGCACTAGCTCATACAACAGTTGACGATTTAAAAAGGAAGCTGTATTCAGCCCAGTGCTGGTGAAATACCTGCAGTGGTGCCAAACAAATACATTTTGCGGTTGACGTATCTAAGTGGCAACACCAATATCTCCAACTGGAATCACAATGAGAACTCCCCACCAACTGCTTTTCACTGGCCTTGGATTTACCTGGGATTAATGGGTCCCTACTAAATGTTTCATTATTCAAAATGGCCTTTGGAAACCCGTGCCTTTTGTTCTTTTAGTGAATTCACCTTAGTTCTTGTGTTGTCTGCACCTCAGCTTTTCCTATCAGTGGTTTTACGTTTGTGGTAACTATGGGAGAAAGCCTATGAAAAATGCTTTCCTATATTACATTGCCCCCTGGCTCCAATGAATTGCTCCGTAAATCACCATATTGTTAAAGTGTCCTAGCAAAACTAAACCACTTTCAGGGTCTCAGAGAGCATAAGGATATTAATCAGAGGCAAATGTTGCAGAAGGGACATGTTAAAAAAGAAAAAGAAAGAAAATAAAGCACAGTTTTTAATGTGTGGAGTCTGGAGAAGAGCGCACTTTGGGACTGAGGCCAAACCAGAATATCTTTACTCTTTCATAAATACTCTGTTATGGGAATGCATTATCTCTAAACACTTTAAGCCCATTTAGTTTCATAGCAAAACACTACTGAACCTGCTGCATCTTAATGAAGTAGCTCAAGCAGCACAGGGTGAGGACGGGAGTGGAGGGGGTGGGGGCTCCATACATCAGGAAGAACCGTAATCAGCTTCGGCTGGGCCCCACAGCATTTGCAGAGAGGATGACAGGCACGGGCATCTTACACATACACCTGAGTGCACCTGTCCTTGACTAGAGTGCAACCAAAGCAGTAAACCTGGCTCCGTGAGTCCTAGGTTGTAGGTGCAAACCTCAAGGAGGAGGAGTGGAAACAGCAGCGTAGATTTCTCGGATTACTGCCTAGGACAACTAGTCAGCAAACCAACAGCCTTTACTGAAAGACTATAAACCACTCCATACTAGGTACGATGGACAAACACAAGCCAAAAAAAAAAAAAAAGGACCAAATTCTATTATTCTTGGACTTCAGTCAACAGAATGTTGCTCAAAATAAGTAGCACTTGCTCATCTTTTTGTTGCTTGGATTTCTTGTGACAGCATTTGGTTTCTTCTTTTTCTTTTTCCAGTTTTAAGGAGATATAATGGACAGACCACGTTGTGGAAGTATAGAGTATACAGCGTGATGATTTGAAACACGTGTATAACATGAAGTGTTTACCACAATAAGGTGAGTTATCACACAGCCTTCACATCACATACTAGCATTCTGGTGCTGTTGTTATGGCGAGAACATTACGGCTCTGTCAGAGCAACAAGGATGCAGCACAGTTCTAGGAACTATAGTCACCATGCTGTTGGACCTTAGATCCCCAGAACTTCTTCATCTTGTAACTGAAAATACGTACCCTTTGACCAAGCTCTCCTCACCTCCCTTACCCGTCAGCCTCTGGAAACCCTCATTCTACTCTCTGCTTCTGTGAGTTTGGGGGCTTTAGACTCTACATATGACTGAGATTATACAGTAAGTGCCTTTCTCTGATTTATTCCATTCAGCATCATGCCCTCCTGGTCCATCCATGCTGTCATAAATGGCAGGATATCCTTTTTTGTGGCAGAATAATATTCCACGATCACATATTCACACTACCCCAATGTCTTTATCCATTCATCTGGTGGTGGATGCTTAGGTTGCTTCCGACATAGGCTGGCTATTGTGAATAATGCTGCAGTGACCCTAAGGTGCCGAAGTTTCTTCAAGGCAGTGATTTCATTTCCTTTGGATTTATACCCAGAAGCAGGAGTGCTGGATCATAGGGTAGTTCTAGTTATAATTTTTTGAGGAAACTCCGTACTGTTTTCCACAGTGGCTGCAGTGATTTACATTCCCAGCACCAGCACACAAGGCTTCCCTTTTCCTCACATCTTTATTATCACTTATCTCTTGTCTTTTTGATGATGGCCATTCTAATAGGCATGAGATGCTATTTCTTTTGTGGTTTTGATTTGCTCTTCAGGGTTTGGTTTCTAATGTAATCTGACTTAAAGTAGATGGCTTGTGTCCTGAAGCGATTTATCATCTAATGATAAGGGACAAGCACAAAAAAAGTACTTTCCCTAAACAGATATTAGAGACAAACTTCTTAAATCCCAGACCTCCAAAATAGAATCTAACACATGGATAAAGGGGCAGTTTTCCACCAACTAATTGCAAAGAAAGCATTGCAACAAAGGTCAACCTTTTCAAATCCCTTCTTATCTCTTTACCCTTTACCTCCTTCCCCAAACACAAAATGAAAATAAAAGTCACTTGAAATGTGACTGACCTTTTAATATTTTGGCACATAATGATTACGACTAAGCAGACAGACTCGGGGGTCAGCAGGCCTGAATGTGAGTCATGGCTGTATGTGCTCCTGGTCAATTATATTAACTCTCTAGGCCTCAGTTTCTTCACTTGTAAAATAAAAATAATAATAGCATTAACCTTATATACTTGTGAAACAAACTAAAGCAATTCACATAAGGGCTCAGAACAGTACTAAGTAGTAAGTGCTTAATGCTATTAAGATAAACACTATCATATATACACATATCACAACCATATTATTTATATATACATACTGTCACACACACTCCACTTTGTGTGTGTGTGTGTGTGTGTGTGTGTCTGTATGTATGGAGTTTCAAGCATTTATTTCTTAGATCCTCCATTTTTCAATGTGTTTAGATACAGCCATAAAATGCAATACACAATCAAATTATTTATAAATTCCAGCAGTTTTCAAATCCATCTGCTTAGTGATCTCCTCTGACTCTATAAATCATTTTTCCCAACCTAGGAAAAAAAAGATTCATCAGCTATCACACACTCTTTTTTTAAATAGGGCATATTTTACATACTGTTTTGGTCATCTCTTTTAAACACAAAATGTATTATGAACATTTTAACACATCATTAGCCTCCAAGAACATCATTTTTAATGGCTGCCATGTATGCCATCACATGGATGTACACGAAAATATTTGACCAATCTCCTATTGCTGGACAGCTAGGTTGTTCCCAATATTCGATATTATAAATACCCAGCAAGGAATGCCCTGTAGAGCTTTCTTGTACACATTTTGGTTGTTGCCTTAGGATGAATTCCCAGAACTAGAACCACTGAATCAAAAGAAATGCAATTAAAACATTCTAAAAAGAATATAAACACATTACAGAAAATAGGGCAAAGGAAAAAAATACAATTCCACCACACTAATACAATTACTAATATAATTTGGGTGATTAAGATATTCTGATGTTTTCATTTTTACTTAGAAGAATAGAAGCTTCAAGTAAAAGATGGGCAGACGGTTATTATTTCTGCTCGCTTCTGAAACCCACTAAAATGACAATAAAGAACTAAAAGAAAATAACAAACTCACAATGAAAAAGAGATGGAAGAAGAGATGACAGAAAACAGCCAAAAGATGTGGTAAAAATTTTGAGAACTGAAAAGCAGACAAGATGAGTGATAAGTTACTTAGTAGATCAGAAGAAATGAAAATTCATGCCACAACTTAAAATCCATGACTGGGTTTAAAAGAAGCAGCTAGACCCTCTAGATCCTTCCCTAACCTTGAAAGAAGACAGAAGATTTACCCTCTAAAGAAGCTGAACCAGGTAGGTGCTGGTTCAGGAACTTCAGATACTGTAGAGGGTAGGATGAGGCACCTTAATGAGAGGAGCGTATTTCAGTGAAAGTTGACATACCAGCTAAAAGGTAAGACTCCCAGCCCCCTTCCTCAGTTCCCCAGGCTCTCGCACACTCTATCCCTCTCCTCAACCCCAGCCAGGAGACTGGAGAATTCTTCTACAAGCAATTTATAGATCCAAGAGAATAGATTACAAAGGGATGCTAAGGAAAGGAAAGTTCTCTGAATAACCTATGGTGAAATTCAACAACTGACAAGAACCTCCGCCCCCATGCAGAAAAGGATTCCTAGACATTTGAAAAAAGCCACTAAAATGAAACACACCAAAACAAAACAAACTATCCAAAAAGAAGAACTCTGTGGCGCCTGGGTGGTTCAGTCAGTTGAACATCCGACTTCAGCTCATGTCATGATCTTGTGATTCACCAGTTTGAGCCCTGCATCAGGCTCTGTGCTGACAGCTCAGAGCCTGGAGCCTGTTTCAGATTCCAGGTCTCCCTCTCTCTCTGCCCCTCTCCCACTCATGCTCTATACCTCTCTCTCTCAAAAATAAATTAAAATACTTTAAAATTTTTAAAAAGAAACAAAAAAGAAAAAGAGAAACTCTGAAAAAACAGGGCAGGAAGCAGAAGAAAGTCTCTAAAAAGGAAAACAGAGAGAGATGGAGAGAGAGAGAGATAATATTACATCCATGAAATAAGAACAGGAGGCTATAAAAATTTTTGAAAACAGGAAAATGCTGAGTCATTAAATATGAGAAAAAAATATCAACTTTTCTTTTGAGAGACAAAGTTGAAGAAATCTTCCAGACAGTGGAACAACAATAAAGTTATAGAGGATGTAAAGGATAGGAAATTTTGAGACAGAGTTTCTAGAAAAAGAGAACCAAGAAAATGGATGAGAGGAAATCATTCAGGAATTAATACTGTGCCTGACCTGAAGGAGAGGGATACACAGTACAGTGAATGAGAAAAGGCATACCCAACACATGTCAATTTGATATCATCAGGAATTTTTTTAAAAACCCATAAAAGTTTCTAAAAAGAAATCTAAAAAGAAAAACAAGTCACTAAAGACTGAGAATTAGGACAATTAAAAACAATGGAGAAATTCTGACGGAATGATGTTTAACCCATAATTCTATACCCAGCCAAACTATAAATAAAGTGTACTAATATAAAAACACAGTTTCAGGGCCACCTGGGTGGCTCAGTTTGTTGAGCGTCCAACTCTTGATTTTGGCTCAGGTCATGATCCCAGAGTTGGGGACTGAGCCCCACATTGAGCTCAGTGCTGAGCATGGAGACTTCTTGGGATTTTCTCTCTTTCCCTCTACCCTTCTTCCATGTTCATGTGTGCACTCTCTCTCCCTCTCTCAAATAAAAATTTAAAAAAAAAAACACCCCACAGTTTCAGACATTTGAAGTCTCAAGAAATGTATCCTACTTGCTCAAGAAGCTACGGGTGGATGTGCTTTGCTAAAACCAGAAGAGTAAAGAAGAGGAAAAGAAGAAATGGTGATGGAAAAGCTTACTGATATAATCTGAAGATCCAAAAATAATTTAGTTGCTAGTGAAGATATAACCTTATTTTTTTTCTCTCACATAATAGTCTAAGGTAAATATTCCAGATCTTCGGGGTAACTGTTTCATTTAGTCATTCATGGAACCAGATTCCTTCTATCTTGGTTCTCTATCACCCTTTAGAACTATGGTTCTCCAAGAGTAATCTTCTAACCAGCATCACTTGAGAACTTGTTAGAAATGCAAATTCTCAGGTCCCAACACTAGGTCTAATGAATCATAAACTCTGTGGATAGAGTCCAGAAATCTGTTTTAACAAGCCATCCAGGTAATTCTGATGAAATAAATTTCTGCTTGAAAATAACTATTTTAGGGCATTATCTGTTTCTGAATCATCAACGTTTGACTGCAGGTACTTCCATGTTCTAAGTTACCAGAGGGAAAAGAGTGGAGTGGTGTTTTTCTTTAATTTTGAAAATGTTTTTATTTATTTTTGAGAGAGAGAGAGAGAGTGACAGAGAGAGAGAGAGGCACAGGATCCAAAACAGGCTCTGCGCTGACAGCAGAAGGCCTGATGTGGGGCTCGAGCTCATGAACTGTGAGATGAACCATGAGATCATGAGCCAAAGTGGGATGCTTAACCAAATGAGCCACCCAGGTGCCCCAAAGATGTGGAGGTTTTTATAGGAAGGCCTGGAAGTGGTCTCATGGCTTTCACTTGTGTTCATTGACAAAACGTGGTCATGTGGTAACCCTTAGCTTCAAAGGGGAGTTGGGAAATGTAGTTTTCAGCTGGGCAGCTGCTATTACTATGGAAGAAGGAAAACATGAATTTGAGAAGGTAACCAGCAATTTCTACCATATATAAAATCCAGGCAACAGGGACTCCACTACCAAAGACTAGCAAAGATAGATTCCAGGATGGTGTGGAAAGGACATCCCAGAATGTCCCACTCACAGACTCGAACTGTGAATCAGGCCCCAGAGTGAACATCCCTGATGGGATGCTGCAGGAGTTCCAGAAGGGCTGCCAAGGAAAATAATGAAACTAAGAGAATACCAATATTTGAATGTATTGACAGGAGATTTTGCACATAAATTAATAGTAGGTACATAGAAAACTAAACAGAATTTTAAAAATGATAGAAAAGTATTAATTCCAGGGAAAACAAAAGGTTGAATGAGAAAGGAAACATAATTATAGGGTTCTATGTGGCTTAGCTGGGAAAAATATTTATGTAGTCATAAAGTAAACACTTGATATTGATTTAACCAAAATGGTGATCTAACTGTATTGGGAGAATGGGCAGAGAGAAAGTGTGGGCAGACCAGTTTAATGATAGTAAACATTTATATAGCTGTGTGTGTCATACTGTGTCTCAGAAATTATTCTAAGTTCATTATATATTCACATTTTCATCTTCATAATCACTTTATGAGGTAGATTCTATCATCATTCATCTTACACATGAGGAAACTGAGGCACATAGCAATTAAGCAACTTGCATTAGATCACACAATTAGTAAGTATTGGACTTAAGATTTATTTATCTATTTTTAATGTTTATTTTTTTTTGAGAGAGAGAAAGAGGCAGAAAGAGAATGGGGGAGGGGCAGAGAGAGACACACACACACACAGAATCTGAAGCAGGCTCCAGGCTATGAGCTGTCAGCATAGAGCCCGACGAGGGGCTCAAACCCACAAACGGTGAGATCATGATCTGAGCTGAAGTTGGACACTTAACCAACTGAGCCACCTGGTCGCCCCTGGATTTGAGATTTAAACTCACTAATTTCTGCCCAAAGTCCATGTTCTCAGTTACTACAATACATGGTCTCACTTTCTGTGGTAGAAGTCAAAAGACAATACTTAAAATCAATAAACATGAGAAATACAGAATTAGCATGGTATTTATAAATAAAGACATAAGTACCAAGACGAGACATATAATTATTTAAGATGACTGCCTCTGGTCAGAGGTAGCGAGGAATGGTCAAGGAATCACCATTTTTCTTGTTATTGTTGTTATAGACCTAGTAGTCATGTTGGATTTTTAAAATCTTTTAAACATTACTTTGATGAAAATAAATTTGGGGGTGCTTGGGTGGCTCAGTTGGTTAGACGTCTGACTCTTGGTTTCAGCTTGGGTCATGATCTCATGGTTTTGTGGGTTCAAGCCCTAAGTCTGTGCTGGCATGACAGAGCCTGCTTGGGATTCTCCCCCTCCCACCCCCTCTCTCTCTCCCCCTTTCCCTGCTCACACTGTCTCTGTCTCTTTCAAAATAAACAAATCAACTTAAAAAATAAAAGAAATTTTCAAAAAAGTGAGATGACAGAAAGAATATGCCCAGCTAAGTAAACTTAAAAAATAGAGAGAGGCCCAGAAGATAAGGTCAAGAGGACCCTAATGGGTAATTATGCAAGGGAAGCAACTAGGAAAATTATAGAAAAAAGAGAGAGAGAGAGAAAAAAAATTTCCACAAGAAGTGGAAAGAAAAGGATGGTATTCTTGGAGAAAGGACAAACCAAAAGTAAGAGAGCCAGGGAGAATGAGAAGAGAAGAGATTGAATAAGACAGGGCAGGGACCTCACTCCTGAACACTGTCCATGGAAATTGTGTGGGTTGCGACCAGGGAAACTACTGAATTAGCACTCAGTGGCTTCATGCAGAGCTGTTTTGATCTGGGCTCCAACTGGAGACTCCTTCCTCAGCTCCAAGAAACACCTCTGGGCTTAAAACTGAAGGTAGAAGGAAGGATGACCTGGAAAACTCTACTGAGATGACTGATTAAAAACAAAAGTAAGTAATAAAACTTCACTTGTTTATCTACGATGTGGCCTTGGCGCAAGTCACTTAATTTCTCTGAGCCCGTTTCTCCTGTTGCACAAAAATATAAATAAATAACAAATCTTACATATGTGTGGTATATCATACCTTTCAGAGCTACTTTTCATTTTCCATGTCCCCAAACGAGTTTTTTTTTTTTTAGGAGATAAAATTGAGGCTCAGGAAAACGAAGCGAGTTAACATACCATTATGCTAGTTAATAGTGGAACATATAGTCTCAATTAAGAGTCACAGAAACTCTATGGGAAAAAATAAACCCCAATTTATAGACAAGAAACCAAGATGTACCTCACATCACTTGGCTGGTTGGCGTCAGAAGCAGGACGGAAACCCAAAAGCATGGGTAGGGAGAAGGAGCTCCAGGCTTCCTCCTCCCCGGCCTGCTTGGGGACACGGTTCCATCCTTCCCCGGATGTCCAGATCCAAACTCTACCCTGCTTTAAGAACGTCCATTTGCCCGGTTTTCTCATTTGGAAAACGGCGATCACAGAAATAACAACCGCTAAGATGAGCTGATGCACGGTTATGTGGTGGGTCCAGTGCACGGATTCAGGAGAGGGAGACAGGCCAGAAGGAGACGAAGCCGAAGCCGGGTAGAGCTGTGGCCGGAGGGCCGGCGCTGCCTTGCAGAGATTTCTGGTCACAGCTCCCCATCCCCCGCGCCCCTCCCCCAGCATCCCCGGGCTCCACTCCCATCCCTGCCATCCGCCGTTTGCCATCCGTGCTCATGGTCCCGGGCCTCCTGCCCTCCCAGCCGGGCCAGACACCTAGGCTCCCCGCTTCCTTGGAGGGCGCCTGGGAGGAGCCACGGGCCTGGGCGCAGCCTCACGCCCAGTTGGACTCACTTTGGATATCTTCAAAGTCGTGCCAAGTTTTTCTAACACCTCCCTCCAGGTCGGCGCTCTGACCTCATGCCCCGGCCCACAGCAGCTGTGCAAGGAAAGAGCACCGCTGCACCTGGCCCGGGATCTGAGGAGGCCCCAGAGGCTTGGGAGGCCAGGAAGGCCAGGAGGCCTGGGAGCTAGGGAGGCTGGGGAGGTCAGGGAGGCCGGGGAGGCCTGAGAGCCCGGGAGGCCAGGGAGGTTGGGGAGGTCAGGGAGGCCAAGAAGGCCCCAGAGGCTTGGGAGGCAGGGAGGCCGAGGAGGTCAGGGAGGCTCAGGAGGCCCAGGAGGACTGGTCGCGGCCACCACCAAGAAGGCGGCCCCAAGCAGGGCAGCTCCTGCAGGGGCGCGATCTGCGGAGGTCCGCCCTTCTGGAGTCTACCCCCCCACCCCCCAGGGACCCTCCTTGCAGGAAGGAAAAGCCACGCTGCCACAGCCGCCACCTTCCTTCTCGGGGTTCCTTGTCCAAGGCCAGCAAAGTAAATATTTAGCCTGGCGCCCAGAGGCCCTGGCCGTGAGGTCGCCCAGGGGCCCGCGCCCCCTTCCTGGGCCGGCCTCACCACGTCGCTGCCCGAAGCCCGTGCGTCCCCGCCCCCACCGCCTTTTAACGGGGAATGCTGACAAGCTGAATACAGCGGGAATAACAGCCATTTGTTCTGGTTATCGCGGCCGGTATTGAAGCCAGATGTGTGTGTTGCTGACATTGACATGGTACATCTGGCTGGGTTTTTGGTTTCCATCGTGGAGTTTACCACATCCACCCTAGTCTGCTAGAAGAGAGGAGGCAAACATCTGGAAATCATTGCAGCTGTCACGCTTCAAGGGGATCCTGTACCACAGAGAGGAGAATTCAATACGTAACTGAGCAAAATTATCCAGCTCGTCTTGTCAGTCCAGATTTCAAACACATGCAGGAAAATGGCAACGGCTCTTGGCACCCACCCTCCCTCCCTCTGTGATGCCCGTGGGTACTAGGAGCCCTAGGGTCCTTTACCCTCCACCCTAGGCACCGGGGTTGTCCCTATTGTAAGGCTCGGTCATGTTCATCACCGCGTGCAAGAATCTTATGTTCATCCTGGATAAGCTGGGCTAAGATGGCTTTTGCTTTTTCCTTTTGATCTCAGTTTGCTGGACGTTTTAAATTAAATATTGCTTAGTCCTTCCTCCACTTCCGCTCATAACCTCCTTTTTCATGGCATTCAGTGCTCTAGCCCTACCCTACCTATTCAATTTTATCTCCATTCCTTTCCCAAAGCAAATACTCCTTCTAGTCGGGGCTGGAATAAATTATGCTTATTCTGACCCCAACCTTTCTTTTTGCCTGGAACCCTCTTTCTTTCCCTGTTCTCTTCATACCAATCCAAAACTTTTTAACCCTTCAAGGTCTGCCTCAAGTTTATTTTCATCAGTGAATCCCTTCCGACCACGCAAGTCTCCAATTTTTCTTTCCTTCTGTGTGTTTTAATTAAGTATGAGCCTATGGGAAGGAGATACTGGTTTGCATTTTTCTTATATCTCCTTCAGCAGCCAGCACCAGGTAAGCCTTCCATAAACATCTGCGAATAAAAGCATGAAATAATGGTTTTTTTTAAGTTTATTTATTTATTTTGAGAGAGAGAGAGAGAGAGAACACAGTGGGATGGGGGTCGAGGGAGAGGGAGAGAGGGAGAATTCCAAGCAGGCTTGGCATTTGGTGTAGCCAGATGCGGGGCTTGAACTCATGAACCATGAGATAATGACCTGAACTGAAGTCAGAGGCTTAATGGACTGAGCCACCCAGATGCCCCTGAAATAGTATTTTCTTACCACCTGTTCTTTGCACTTAATTTCCTTGCCTTCTATTTACCTTTAATAACAAGAGTCAATGTCTGTGTATAATGCGTCTTGGAAAGCTGACCACATAAATCTAGTAAATAAGAAATAATAACACCTAACGAAATCTATCAAGTGGAGTTTCCATTAATGTGGAATTCTGCCTGCTCCTGTGGATTTATAATTGATTTTTAAAAGTGAAGTGCATTAGAAAGAGAGAACAAAGATTACAAGTCAGGGGATGTGAATCCTATTCCCAAGAGTGCCCCAGACTTGTTTAGTGAGCTTGGGAAGTCACTTACCTTCTTTATCCCTCCAATCTCTCTCTGTAAAAAGAGTGGGTGGTGGCCAATGTCTTCTTCCTGGTAATGGACAGAGGGGGCCACTTTCCTAAGAAGAGAGAGATTTCCTGTCAGAACAGCTTTTCTCTACCGCTTTTGGATCTGCTGTGGAGTAAGAAGGCAGTAGTCTCCACCCTTCAGTATCTCACCTGCCCAGCACCAAAACAACATGGATGCATAAATGGCATCGAGGCAGAGCAAAGAAGGGAAGCAAGCAAGAAGGAGCAAGACTTAGCTCTCTTGAGCATCCAGCATTTTCTAAATCAAGACAAGCCACTGCGGCAAGTGTTGGGAAAGGCTAGGTATCCTAATCACAGATAAAATCTCTTGAGTTTTGTCCTTCTTTGTGCATTGCTAAGAATGCAAGGCACCCTGCTAAAGCCGTGTTATATGACATGGATAAGAATTTAGGAGAATAAGTCAGATCTAGAAATAAAAGGGATGGATGGAAGGAGGAGACTACCAAAGAAGAAAAAAGTGTGCTTCCCTGAGAGGGCCACCCAGCCAAGGAGAATGTTTAACTTCCATGTTAAGGAGGGCCATGTTCCAAGATAAGGGAATGGGAATCAGCAGACCCGGGGTTTCAGTGGATTTTGGCCATTCTGCTCTGGAGAGCAGGTGCTTTTTCCTCTCTGACTCTCATCTGTAGAATGAAGCACTTAGGTTAATTGATCTCTAAGGTCTGTTAGCTCTTACATCATATAAGTCATTCAGAAACCACCTTGGAGCTCAATGCAACATATCAGTTCTGACTAACCTCTAAATCCTAGCCCTACTTTGTCCTGAACCCATGGGGCTCTAAGACACCCTCATAGAAGGGCATTAAATTCCTGAAATGCTTTTGTTCCATTCCTTCAAATGGAAGAAAGAACATTCTCCCCTTCTCCCAGAGAGGAATCTGTTACAATAGAAAGATTGCAGATTAATGACCTAGAAAATCTTCCTCAAATGGAAATGATACTTAATTAAGTTTCATTAAATCATAACTCCTGGCTTCTGCTTTTGGCCTCCTGCTAGCAAGTCCAGAATTGAATAATTCTCCCATCCCTGGAGCTGTTGAATTAAAAGTACATCAGCTCTAGGGGATAATCTTCTCACCTCCACTATATCTTCAGCCACCCTGCTTCCTGTCTGAATACTCAAAAAAAAAAAAAAAATCATCACCAGGCATGTCTGACCCCTTCAGGAGGGAGGATGGCCACTTCTAATTTGTCTTGGTTTATGGGCAACTTGACAATTTGACTAACTACTAAAGATCCAGGACTATATCATCCTCTCATAAAAAGCTAATAAAAAGGACTCTTAATGCAGCCCATTAGTTGGCTGAAAATGAAAGGTTATGCAATCATTGTCTTAGCTGAAAGGAACTAAGCTTTCCAGGAAGAGTTCCCTTTACACCCAGGGAAGCATCAAGAGGAAAGTTCATATCCCTCTGCTCCCATTTGCTGGTCCTGGATATTTAAGCATCTGCCCCTTCCTTCCCTCCTTGAATTCTTCTGTCTTGACTGGACCTCTTGCTTTCTATATGCCTCTCTCCAGATTCACTCTGTCCATGGACACTTCCTCTCACATTGCTCTACTGTCTTCTCCTGTGGGTGAAGCCCCAGTAATCGCCATTCTCAATGGAACAAAGTGCTGCAGGTTAACTACTCAGGTGGCCTTCCATATCAAGCAATTTGAGGGGTTCCAAGAAGACCTTTCCTTCTCAAAAAAAAAATTCTCTTGCTATGCTAAAGATATGCTGTTAGATTCCTTTGGAGCTCTGAAAGATCTTTGAATGGGATTGTGGGTGCCATATCCTCTTATCCTGTGCAAATCCTTCTCTTCTCTAAAGTCCTAACCATCTGTATGATTTCTCTGGTGCTTTTTATACAGCGACTTCCTCTGTGACCTTGGGCAGGTCACATTTCCTCTCTGGACTGCAGTTTCCCCCTTTGTAGGATGAGTAATTGAGGAGAATCCCTAAAGTGAAGCAAGAAAATCTGGCTAGGCCCAAGGATAAGCTCTGAGTGGAAGGACTCGTAGAAGAGTGATGTCTGAACTATCTTTAATTTGATTCCAGCTCTGACCACATAGGGTCAAACCACCTTGAGATGCGGCTCTTGTGTTTATGCATCTAGTCCTCATACATGTGTGTATTGAAGGGACGATGCCAGGAGCATGTTCTTTGTTGGTCCCATCCATTTGCCGAGCATTGTCTAGAGCATGAAAATTAATATGGAATTGACTTAATCTTGTACTCAGCCTACTTTTGATATGAACCAAGGTACTTCTAAAGAAGGATGTAGTTCAGGATCAGTTTAAATGGACTTCATCTGAAGGAATCAGAAGGAGCTACTGGTTTCCAGCACAGAAATTTCTGCTTCTGATATTTTAGCAACAAATTTGGCCTTTTTTTTCTGGCAGCCAAGGCATAAGGGGCCACACAAATGGACTGTTCATGCTTGCTGGACAAATAGGGGGTTCAATAAATATTCTTTCCATTGACTCAACCATCCCATAGTTGGGGAGGCAAAATACTGATAGAGAAGTCCTAGAAGAAAGGAGAAGAGGTAGGCGGCTAGATAGGCTTTCTGCAGAGCAAGAACTCCCAAAACAAGCTTCGAACTTGTTGTCAACAGTAGACCCTTCTGAGAAATTCCCATGCTACATGCAGACCACCAGCATGGCTCCAGGATGTGAGGCATGCCCCTAACTCCATAGGCTATGCCAGTCCACCCAATGTTGCGACATTACTGAACTCTTTAAAGGCTGGGTCAGTGCCTTGTATTTTTTATGGGGTGCATGCCCAGCTGCTGCCTTGTGGACATTTTTTTAAGGAAAATGTAGTATTTGCTCTTTCACCCAATCGCACACCTTTGGAAGAGAAGAAAAGCAACCCTCTACCTGTAGATCCTTTTTTCTTTTTTAAGTAGGCTCCATGTTCAGTGTGGAGTCCAATTCAGGGCTTGAACTCATGACCCTGAGAGCAAGAGATCAAGACCTGAGCTGCGATTAAGAGTCTGATGCTCAACTGACTGAGCAACCCAGGCACCCCTACCTGTAGATCCTTGGACCTGAGTGCTCACCAGGCACAGAGCTGTCCCAGAGAACCCCTCATTACATAAAGCTTCTGCACCTGACTTGAGGATGAACACGGCACTGCCTGACTGGCTACCGGCGGTTACCCCTCAGAATCCCAAAGCCTGCTCTTAGGATTCATTGTCAAGCCCAAGTTCAGTCCCAGTTGTACTTGCATGAAAGATTGGTTTGATCTCTGAAATTCTCTGGGTTTCCCCACAAATGGGAAGTTCTCTTTATTCTTACTCCTCCTCAGTCTGCCCACCTACTCCTTTAAAAAGCATCTTCTTTGCAGTTCCTTCCTTTCTCAGATTCAGGATTTTCCTACTACAGGATCCTCAGAGTTATTTCTGCTCACTCCGGTAGGGAAGGTAGGCAGGTAGGTCCCACCCCGAACCCTGCAGCTGGCACCCTTACTTCACTCCACCAATCCTGTCCCCCATGGAAACATTATTTGCCTTGCTCTTAAGACCAACAACACTTCTGAGGTCATTGGGTCCCGCATCTTGCTCCTGGACAGGTGACTATCTGAATCTTACAAAGACAGTTATTCTATCCTATCTTCTGATGGCATCGCTGCTACTACTGCTTAATCACTCCTGTAGGTAGGAGTTCTTCCTCTTAACCTGGGTTTTGCCTGCCCTGAGGCCCCAATTCTCATCGAATCCACTGGTGTCTGGGACAAATGGCTGATGAGTGCTTTCTTTCTGTCCTTAGCCTTCTCTTCAGCAGAGAAAGTTTCCTCAGAAATAAAACTCCGATTGTTCTACTCCTTCCTTCCCGCCTGCCTCCTCTAAGCACCCTCTAAATCAGACCTCAGGCTCCAGAGGGAGTAATATCCTTTCTCTCGCAGCTGGTCTGAGTTTTGCCGTCTGCGAGACTGGGCTTAGAGCAGCTTGAAGTTAGCACAGAGGCGAATGAAGCTTTAAATCTCCAGCACTTAACAGCTTCTCTGCAGCCTCAGAGGTAACCGCATTTTCTTCTTGCTTCCTCTCATCTCTCTCTCTATATCTATGTAATCTCTGTTCACTGGAGCCTGACTCCAGCCCTCTGTCTGCACTGCTCTGGCCGTGCTGAAAGAGGAAAGGTTGGGGAAGAAAAATTAATAGACACAGACCCATAAAAATAACAGGCTCTCGAGAGCACACATGAAGAAATAATTGAACAGATTAAACCTGGGGAGTGGGAAGAGAGGGGCAGAGGGCTTAGCAAGCTGATACTGATGGCTCTGACTTCTACTTCCAAAGAGGCTATGGCTCAGTGGAGAGGGATCGGGGTGCCTTTTTCTTCGTTGTGGTGGACTGGGTTCATAGCTGAATGTTGCGACATCACTGAACTCTTTAAAGGCTGGGTCAGTGCCTTGTATTTTTTTGTGTTCCCCCATCGGAGCCTCAAACGGTGCTGCGCCCCAGTGAGAAAAGGGAATTTGATATTTATTGAGGGTTCTTTGTATGCCAGGTACCATGTCAGATAGTTTACATACTGGCTGATGATCAATTGAATGTATTTCAAAATCCAGAAATGAGTGCATTCTCTTTGCTATGACCAGGAATCAATTCCAGATAACTACTACCACAAAAGCTTGTGATTCTGGGCCCAAAAAAATAGATTCCTGCCCTTTACCCTGACTGCCTCCGTTCCTTCCCTCCCTTCAAAAGTAGAAGCTTCTGCTAAGACAGCAAGGGAAGGGGGGAGGCTGGTATGTAGAGTCATTTAAATGTCTGAAAACGTATAGGTCAGGGAGCAGCAATGGCCTAAGACAAGGAGAGAGCTGGGATGCACGGGGTTTCCTCCCTATCCATTCCTTCCAAGATATGTCCTTTCCTTCCACCTCATTCCTCTGGGCTCAAATGAAAATCCCCCAAAGAGAAACAGTCTTCAACTGCTATTTCTTCTCATCAAAACTCTCATTGCTTTCTAATTTTTCAATATTTTGAGGATAAATATATACGATGTGACTTATAATAGGAATTATATATTTGATCTTTTCTGTTCCTGGCACAGAGTTCTTAAGCCCTTGGAATTGCCTAAGTGATGAGAGCTGAAAGGTTTCTTTTGTTATATTAAAGAAGTAATGTTTGAAAAGACCCTTGGTCACCTAAGAATGGGGCTGTAGCTAAAGGAGCCAATCATGGATTAGAGGGTTGGAACTTTCAGTCCCTCTTTTGCACACACACCTGGAGTGGGGAGGGACTAGAGGATAAGCACAATCACTGATGGCTGATGATTTAATCAATCATGTCTAATGATGCAGCCTGTATAAAAACTCAAACGAACAGGGTTCAGGGCATTCCTGAGTTGGTGTGTTGCAGGATTCTCACACAGAGAGTCAGCAATGTTGCAGGATTCTCACACAGAGTTGTGACACCGAGGCTTTTCGTCCCAGGAAGCAACTTTTATTTGTGTCCACACTGCTCAGTTGGGTTCATACCCAAAGAACTGAGCACCCACATCACATGGCATAGTTTTTTAAATACATTTTCTATTTCTTTGTCTCCCATATATGGTAACACACATAAACATGCAGTCTAATTGAGTTGTCTCAGTCTACAAGGTCATGGGAACTGTAGGCACCTGGGCGCACATCCAGGTGACCTTGAAATCTTCTTTCCTCTTTTTCTCTCTCCTTAGGGAGGGGTCCCTACCACAGGTGAGCAGCTGGACATGGCAGGAGAGCGGCCAGCCCGGAGAAGGCAGGGAAGCTGTGAGATCATTTCCCCATACCTGGCTCTATACCTCTCTTCATTGGGCTATTCCTAAGTTGTATCCGTTTATAATAAACTGGTAACCTAGTAAGCAAAATGTTTCTCTGGGTTCTGGACTTGTAACTGGCATTTGAAGGGGGACACAGGAGGAGAAGGGAAGTCTTGTAGGATTGGGCCCATAAACTGTGAGATAGATAATGTCAGAATTAAGTTACATTGTAGGATGCCAGTTGGTGTCTGAGAATTTCTTGGTGTGGGGAAAAGAACCCCACACACTGGAACTGAATGCAGAATCATAGAATCAAACGAGAAGGTTAAAAATACAGGTACCTTCCCTAGGAATGGCAGACCTGGGTAAGAATCCAGAATAGTGACTGGTAGCAAGAACACAGAGCATGAAAAAGAGACAGACTGAATTCGTATCCATATTCAATCATTTCCTGTGAGTGGAAAATGAAGTATTACTTCACTTCTTTGGGTTTCTCACTCTTTTTTTTTAATTAATAGATTATTTTTTGACCAGTTTGAGGTTTACAGAAAAGTTGAGCAGACAGTACAGAGTTCCCTAAAACACTCTTATCCAATACACCTAATTTTCCCTATGATTAATATCTTCACTCTTGGTATCATATAGATCCTTGAGTTTTAACAAATATATAATGACATATATCAACCATTGCAGTTCCACAAAGAATTGTTTCTTTTTTTAATGCTTATTTATTTTTGAAAGAGAGAGAGGCAGCAAGAGAGGGAGACACAGAATTTGAAGCAGGCTCCAGGCTCTGAGCTGTCAGCACAGAGCCCAATGCAGGGCTTGAACTCACGGACTGTAAGATCATGACTGAGCCAAGTCAGACCCTTAACCAACCAGGCACCCCCAGAATTGTTTCCCTGTCCTAAAACTCTACTGTGTGCCACCTCTTCATCCCTCCACCCACCCCAACCCCGGACAGCCATTGATCTACTTACTGTCTCCAGTTTTGCTTTTTCTAGAATGTCATAGGGTTGAAATCATGCAGTCTATAGCCTTTTCCAATTGACTTTTTTCACTTAGCAATATGCATTTAAGTTTCTTTTGTGTCTTGCTGTGGCTTGATAGCTGATTTCTCTTATCACTAAATTTCTCTAATTTTTTAAATCAGATCATGACACATATACATTAAAATTTTTACAAAGTGAATACCTAAAGCAGCTATGAAAATGACCAGCAGCCCAGCACCCTTGTCTCCTCGCCTCCCCAGTTATTATCAAACTCCTAAAAATTACCATGATTCTGACCTCTAACATCATAAATTAATTCAGCCAGTCTTTGAAGTTCATATAAATAGAATCATCCAGCACATACTCTTTTGTCTGTTTTTTCTTTGATACTTAGTTTCATCTGATATCATAGTAATTTGTTCTTTTTTAATTGCATTGCATAAATATACCACAGATCATTTGTCCATTTTATTGTTGGTGACCATTTGTGTTATTTAGAGTTTGGGACTATTACAAATATCGCTGCTTTGAATATTTTTCTACAGGTCTTTTTGGTGAACATATGTTCACATTTCATTTGGGAATATACCCAAGAATGGAGTTTATGGGCAGTAGGTACCTGTATTTTTTTTTATTTTTTTACATTTATTCATTTTTGAGAGACAGAGAGTTAACAGGGGAGGGACAGCGAGAGAGAGGGAGACACAGAATCTGAAGCAGGCCCCAGGCTCTGAGCTAGCAGTCAGCACAGAGCCTGACACAGGGCTCAAACCTACGAACCATGAGCTCAACCTGAGCTGAAGTTGGACGCTCAACCGACTAAGCCACCCAGGCGCCCCAGATATCTGTATTTTTAACTCTAGTAATAACGCCAGTTTCCCAAGTACTTGTATCAATCTACACTCCCATAGCTTCTCACCGTCCCCAATACCTTGTACTGCCAACATTTTAATTTTAACCACCTGGTGGTTTGAATTTGCATTTCCCTGATGACTAATAAGGTTGAGGACTGTCACAGGTCAGGTTCTTGAGAAAGACCAAGATGGAGATTTATATGCAGGAAGCTTCTTAGAGAACACCTTGATGGAGAGTGACATCCCACTGTCATAGGCGTCAGCTGGTCTGTGGGGTGAAACCCTTCTAAGAAGTCCTGCCTTAAGGGGAGGGGCCAGGTCTTTACACCCTGTACTGACCAATCACTGGATGTGGGCTGTCTCTGGGAAGGAGTATGACTTTGGGTAAAAAGTTCTCTTTTGCCAAAGGCAGTTCCCAGAGAGGGTCATGGCTGAGGGCAATACTATCAGAGGCTAAGGTGTGAGAGTGTCTGGGCTGCACACCTTAGCCTGACCTGTAAGCACCTCCTCACATGATTATTGGCTACTTAGAAATCCTCTATTGTCAAATAGCCATACTGGTCATTTGCCAAATTCTTTTTTTATTGAGTCTTATTTTTCATATTGTAGCAATTCTTTGTATGTTTTGAAAATGAATCCCTTATCAGATGTATGTAATACAAAACCATATTAACTTGTCACTATTTAAATGGTGTTTTTTAATGAATGGAAATTCTTAATGTTAGCCAAATTTCCTCCTTTTTGACAAGTGTTTTTTTGTGCTCTGTTTATAAAATCTTTCCATATCCTAAGGTCATGAAACTGTTCTATATGTTATCTACTAGAAGCTTTGTTTCACTCTTCATATTTGTCTGTGATCGGTCCAGAATTGATTTTTTTTTCTGTTTATTTATTTATTTTTTAACATATGCAATTATTTCCATCATTTACACTACAGTAGTTACAATTACACTCCAAACAGAAAAGCAAAGTAAAAATCAAAACCCCAACTTCTATTTCAGGTACTTAGACTTATACAGAAATTAGAAGGTTATGTAACAACTAGTTAATCACCTAATTTCACAGCTATTTGAAGTGGCAATCGTTATATAGCAGCTTATCTATGATACATTCAAGATACATGATACAATTTATTACTTGCCCATAAGCTAAAACACAGCTTGCTTAATACCTTTCCTTAAGTTCCATCTCTATACTACAGTATACTTGAGGTCCATGCAAAAAAGTAGCTACCTTTTATATAGGAAATGGATGATTAAGTCTTTGGTGTTGTAAAAGCAACTTCATTTAAACATAACCACCCCCACCACCAAAAAAAGAAGAGGAAAAAAAAAAGGTAACGAAAATAATAAGGGAAAAACCCAAGACACACTTCCTAGGGGAAAAAAACAAAAAAACAAAAACAAAAACAAAAACAAACCAAAACAAAACAGCATGTAATTTCGGTCCTTGACGGTATGTATTAAATAAGCAAACACCACCAACAAGCAAAACAAGTACTACAATGTAAAAACATTAAAAGGAAGACAACCCTCTCACATGCATAAATGAAAGTTTGCACACAAAGAACTCACATCTTTTCAAGCTTCAATAGTAAATATTCTGCTACTATGTATTAAATACTGCATGGTTCGCCCAAGCTAAGATGAAACCACCACAAATCAATAAGCATTTTGCATTTTCTTTCATTATATACTCAAAGTCATGCCTACTGCACCTCTAAACATTTCCTTAAATCCAATGATACAGCAAACACTCCCAAAATAAACTTAGATTGTATTGCATTTTCACTTAACAGTATATAAAATGCTGTGTTGTGACAGGTATCAACTATCCATTAGATACTGAATCAATTTTTCTTAAGTACTACTAACTGCTTGCTTTTCTTGAAGCTAGATCATTCTGAAAATTTCCTGTTAGACCTATGAGTGCAAACATATGGTATCTGTCCTTTTCTGCCAGACTTATTTCGCTTAGCATGACACCCTCAAGGTCCATCCACTTTCCTACAAATGGCCATATTTCATTCTTTCTCATTGCCATGTAGTACTCCATTGTGTATATATACCACATCTTCTTGATCCACTCATCAGGTGATGGGCATTTAGGCTTTTTCCATGTTTTGGCT